>NMRA01000006.1:562459-602159 GCA_002633005.1 Phoronis australis | reverse complement strand
CCTATAGTCTTTACTAATTTGACTTGACGACATAGTTGACATCATGGTGTTCTTTTTTGCAAATTTTAGATTTTCACCGTTGTAAGAAAAATATGTACACACAATGAACTTTATCATCAATTATATTTCAATCCATTCCGCACACTCGGTTACGTTTTGTGTCAACTTATGTTCCATGTAAGAACACTTCCGTAAAGGTAAATTTAATCACGTGACATCCAAATTGACCATTCCAGTTTTCTAACTTGAATTTTGCGTGGATTTGGTTAAATTTTGGCCCAATCAGTCAACAACGTCTGTAAAATACAACTATCCAGTGCTACCTTACAACAGTTAATGTTATTCAGTGGCCGGTTGTATGAAACAGTCCCAAATAGGGTCTCAACTAAGTTCCCTAAATCTACTGCGTAATTGTGATCTTGTAAAAACACCGCTTGTCCTTTCTTATGCTGCTTTAGTTTCATTTCTAAGTCAGCTTTGGTTGTGTTACAAATCGTGAGTGAATTTGACGGTGAATTCTCAATAGTACCCAAAATAAATTGGGATGTTTTCATGCAATGCCCCTAACCTAAGGACTAAGTCCCTATTTATTTTGAAATCAAATAGATGTTGGAATGCCATGCAGTTTATTTTCATTGAATTCAGGGCTCAGTTTTTAATTATGTTATTAGAAAATTTCATTAGTCAAAGAGGAGCTCATAATAACGATGAAATTATGGAAAAAATTTACATCTATGAGTAAAGAAAGACACAGACATGCAAAAGATTTAGGGAACTTAGTCGAGTCCCTCTGAAACCCGACACTGGACCCTACAAAAATGTCCAAATTTGGCCGACTTCGGAACATCATATCTCAAAAATGACTGATATGATTAGCATGAAACTTTCACATATCATGTTTTATGCACTATTTTCCAAAACTATTTACGAAACGTTTTAAAATGCGCCACTTTTGTATGAGGGCTACCAAAAACGGGACTTATATGATTTTCATGAAGAAAGTCAAAGACTGCAAAAACGAATTTAGTGAAATGACAACTTGAAAAGTCATATTGAACAAAATTTGGTCATGTTATCGGTTCCGTTGCTATGGATGTACCTTTCATTTTTGGTAAATTCCACTAAAAAGAAATGGTAACATGACTCAGATAACACCACACTGTTAAAAATCAAAGACCAGGCTCTACATACTTTCTATTTTTGGGAATATATACTTTTCCTGAGTTAAAATATACAGTTTTGTGATTAAAAACAGACTTGTTGATAAAGTTCTGCATAATCATATTATTGCAAAAACAAGATATTTATGGTCACCGGTTGACTTCGTTCTTGACTGACCAATTGCCAACCAGATGTAAAGTTGTTCACCAGACTCTAATATTAATAAAGGCTGGTTGCGAGGCAAGGTATTGACTAGTCCCACATGACATAGAGCCTCTAATAAACGCACTAGAGTGTCTGGTGAAGATCTCGAAAACGAGGCCATTAGGTCACTGGAATTTTTTTCCATACTAAGCCACGGTCTCATCTGTATGCACATTTCAACAACTGACATTGTCTCTTATTTCTCAGATCAATGAACCTCGACAAAATACCGTTCGAATTACTTGCTGTTAAAATACGTAGTGATTCTGTCTATGAAAAATATCCCCATTACAGACATCTCCAATCCTAGCGTCCCATTTAACGTTGTCAGTGACAAGTTATAGACAAGCCATATTACAACTATAAATTATATGTTTGCTTGTTTTTTATCATTTCCATTCTGTTACATAATGGTTTTAAATGCGGATCTACGATAAATGATAATCTATCACCAGCGCCGGTTTAAGGCAATCAGAAGTCCGGAGGAACCTCAGTAAGTTCAGGTAACTTATGTAGTCCTCCGTAGTTATAGCTGATGAGACCACCGTATGACGCTTGATTACGTAACAGGTTAATACACATTCTACCGGAGACCAATTTCTCACACTTTTATTACGCTTTAAACAATTAGTTAAGCTCAGAAATTGTAGTAAAACAAAACATTTGATTATGGTTGTTAGTGATCAAACCTGCATTCTTACTGTTGTTCATTCTTTACATTCGTTTTAATTGTGTAAGCAAGACCTGCGGCAGCGCAAGAATGTCACATAACAAGCCAGAGAATAAGAAATGTTACATTTCTTGTACACACGAATATTAATTGTGGGAATAATTTTCTCTTTCAAAGATGGATTTTAACAAAAGTTTGATGGTGATATCGATTCTGGTAACATCGTGGGTAGCTGTGTATTTTGTGACACCAATTGGACATCAAGTGATTAGTGTTGCCATTTACAGTTAATCAGTCGACTGCGGTTTCATGGTTACAAAAAAGCACGCGCAGACATTCCTGCATTGATCTTAACCACCTGCGTATCGACAGGTTACTTTCATGGGAGAACAGTGGCGATTAACCGCGTCTACTAGTGAAATTTCGGTAAGTGCTTGCGTGCGCTCTTAGCGCGGGTGATCCCGGTTGTAACCACACAATGCATTTACGTATATCGTTGGCTGAGGAGAACTTGAGTCTGATTTATTATCGTCGTTATAAATATTTATTACTGTCATTATTCCTGGCTTTTGATTGGCTAATTTATCATTGCCGTAGATAATTATAACTACAAAAATGTATTACTGTAATTATTATTGGCTTCTATTTGAACAAAGAAATATTTAATGTCATGAGTCGGGAATTATGGCAGTAATAAATCGGACTAACGTTGCACTGAGCCAACGATATATGCACGTGACTACAATGATAGATTTATAGAGACACCAATCTTGTTTCTACAAGGTGGGGCCACTCTTTTGGACGAGGCCCCAAGCTGAAGGTTATTAGTTTAAGGGATCTGCACTCACGGTATATTTTCTCTGCGCTTAGTACAATTTTCATTGGTCTTCATGATAGATGTAAAGTCGAGCTCAGGCATAAACAGTCTGGTATTTTTTTACTTTCCTCCTTGTAGATCTTATCAACAAATGTAACCAAAAACATAGACATGCCAAAAACAATGCAATACACACATGTCAATAAATAAACATACAAACAAGCAAACAATAGTCGACAATGAATCAGGCTTATTTAGCAATGTTGTTTTTAGCCTCTGTCCCGGACAAGATAAAAACTTTTCATTTCAGTTCGAATCACTGGCAAGTACTTCGTTGATAGCATTGCTGATATAATTTACGCTGTCAATCTACTTCAACGTTTTCTCCAAACTTCACATTTTGAAAGCGAAACATAAAGATGTTTTCACCTATGAGAGTACCTGACTGACTGTGGTGCTCGTAACATTGGGCGACCAAAAATTATTGAGGCTTGGTGCAGGATATTGAACGAACAGTTCGGGATGGCCACAGGAACCTTCCCTGAGGATATTTTGAGCAGAGACTGTTGCATGTATGTACTGAGACACATTTCTGTCTCTGTTAGTTACATACACTCAACTTACAAAACAATGGCGGACCGGAAATTACCAACACACCCAGGGCCATAACTGAGAATGCATACTTGAGCATTCACTAAGCACGTAAGCGTAGTTTTAAAGTCGTCTCCAGGCAGATTTTGTAACAGATGATGACGATTTTTGATTGACCACTGCCTACCATTACGAAAATTGTTTAGTAGAAAACAGGAAGCTTTTTGAGAAATCAGTTCGTTGGTTGTTTTTTTGGATGACTCCAGTCATTTTATATTCTCGTTTCAAATGACAGGCCCTCAAATTGAACGGCAACGAATGCGTTGCGTGTTTTATTTCTTGACAAAAACCTACTTGGAGTCGGCTAGCACTAAGCTGTGGTTTTGATGAAGAAAATTATACAACCGATCAAGGAATTTTGCTGTAAACTCTAATAAATCTATTGTTTCAGGAGCGGATCCAAGATCATGACCAGAGGAAGGGTTCACAAAAGTGACTAAGTAAGCTGTGGGAGAGAGGGCGGAACTACACCCCCACCTTGATCGAGAGGGGTGCTGTCGATTTATGATCAGTAATTACTGATCTTTGTCCCTGAGATTACACCAAAAATTCATGAGGAAGTGAGTCCTTAATTTGCGTTAACTACATGCACAAAATACAAACGCTGGTAGCTGTCAACTTATATCTTTCAAAAACTTAAGTTTCATCATTTTGTTATTACCAGACCTCATATTTCTCCTAGCGCGAGTCTTTTTACTTTCTTTCATTAACATCTGGCCATCAAAATGTTGGGTAGCCATGGAAACGTTTCGCGTAGAGTCCTGTTGGTGTTTTAATAATTCCTCTTTCGATCCAGTTTTTCGCATCACTTTTATTGCGTTCAAGCTTTTATGTACCCCACTGTCAATGACGTGCGACGACGGCAGTTCCGGAATTGCTGCCAACATGGGTTGCAACGATATTGAACTAAAAGTACCGTCACTCGGGCTAGATCGGCGAGGAATTTTTCGGTGAGATTCGTAAGCAGAGTTATCGTGATCACGTGCTTCCGCGTCATCCTCGTCTTCGGATTCGCTAATGTCCTCCGGTATGGCTCCAAGATTTGGAGCGCGCATTTTCATTCTCTTTGCTTTTTTAGACTTGCTTATCGCTGCACGCAATTGTTTATCAAACTCATCTGGACTAAACCGAACAGCTTCTTTTGGCACATTTCGATCTTCGTCAGTGTTGCTATTTTTGTTATCACTCGTGTTATCGACGGGATTAGGCACGGCCGTAGACTGCACACGCCGCGTACTCAGCTGCTCGTCAGTGTCTGAAGTATTGTACTCGCTATCGTTTCCTCGTTCGAGAACACGAATCAAACGTCCCTTCTCATTTTCTTCGACCTGTTTTGAATTCCTAGTTTTAATGCCGAAGTCTTCAGGTCGCAGACCAGAATTCAAAAGTGCAGGAATTTTTGTTGGTTTGCTTATTTCTACGACTACCTGTTCGGTTTTCGAATGACCTCGCTTAGTTCTTATAATTGTATATTTTACATTTCCCGCTTTGGCCAGTGGCTTTTTCTCTGAATCAATGACAATGTCTTTCGGATCAACAGGTTTCGATCGGCCGTCCAACGGCTCTAATCGGACATTCCCCCTTCTGACGTGAGAACCGTGTATCGAGTTAGGATTATCTACGATGTCAAACAAGTCTGAAGCGCTAACTAGTTTCATTTGATAATCCTCCTTGTTTTTCGGCAGACTTTCCAGCTTCATATTTGGCAAACTTCGCCTCAGGCGATCGTCTCTCCGACCGTCACGTGGTGTTATTTTCTCTTGTACGCCGTCAAATGACCTGCTCAAATGATCACGTAGCATGTCCAAGCGCTCTTTCTCACCTTTCAATTTTGCCAGAGGTTTCTGTCTCGAAATATGCCGCGCACGAACGAGAAGTGGACTATCGTCAACTTCCGTTGGTCCCTCGGGCAGGACAAATGCTTGCCTCGCTCTAGTACTGCGGGAAACCGTCGCCATTTTGTCACTATATGCCTTCATGGAATTTCGCAGTTGTTTTTCTTGCGACGCAATTCTAGAGACCTGAATGTTGAAATCTTTCTCGTATTGATTCAGTTTCCTCTTTGTGCTCATTTCTTCCCGCAGTGACTTAGTCTTTATCTGAAAGATGTGAATATTAGACTCTATTAGGAAAGTACAAATCAAAGCTGCATGACAGGCGAAACATTGAAATGTAATTTGGTTTAGTTCACTTACCGAGGAGTGGTCTTGCATTCATATTAGAAGTAATAGGTTTCGGAAGAACTGGCAGATTGCCATAAGCTGGCTTGACCCGGCTGGTATATCTATGTGCCGAGCATGGTTTAAAGCGACAAAACATCCTCTTTCCGTCTCAAAAGGTAGCTTTTGATTCAAACCACTCAATGTTATGGAATTCTTCTCAAACTGTTCCTTAGATAAATTAGGTAAAACAAATCGCTGTAACAATCACTCATACAGGTAGCTAAGGTCACAGTTTTGGTTAAAAAGAATATTCGTAGGGCCTATATCTCTAAAAAAATGGCTCATTTCTATTGGCGTAAAAGATCAGAAGTGCTTGGTTTTATTGAATTCGTTTGTTGAAAACACGAAATAAACTTTTCAGCAAAAACGCTGTGCTGACCCGCAGTAGTGAGGACCCCCATGCCTCTCACGTGTAACAAAATTGGGTGCTTAACATACATGCATGAGAATGTAAAAATTGACAATTCAACATTCACTGATAGTGACGATAACAATATATATTCTGCGGACGTATTTTATAACACGGCCGCTTAAAATAAACGATAAATAATAGACTACATACTGCACTCACGCTTGGCCAGGCCCTAGACAGGTCGAGTATATATTTCTGCGTGTGCTAAGCTTAGAATCTAAATTCCTCTAATATTTCCTTTTCAACGTCACTACTAAAATCTGTAGTGGCTGCTCATCCTATAGAATATGGTACACGGCCCTGGTGGTGTCCCCTTGGTAGGCGTGCTAATAATTATCTTCTCACTTAGACTAAATGCTGTATATGTCACATCGAAAAGACTGAATATTATGTAAAAGACACATGATTCAGAATTTGTAAGTGACACAGTTCACCTGTCTGGCAAAGAATAAACAATTTTTTTAACGCCTTTGTGTCATTGGTCGTTAGTGTTGCGGAACGTTTTATATTTTATACGTCAGAGATTCGACAATTCCAATCAACATGACACTGTCGCGGTTTATGACCATGATAACAAGACACGTGTGTATTATAGATTGAGGGACTTCATATATTCAGGCTGTGTTCTGTGTATGTCCCAGGCTCGTCCTGAATTCAACTCTCCTACGTGGCGGAGATAGAAACATGGATTGCGTGATTGACCTACTAGTTTTCGAACTGTCAGACACTCCCGAGAAGAAAAATACCGCACATAACGCATTTGGCACTAATAAGTGGCTTTTTATCAGTTTCTTGGTTTAAACACTGCAAGTCAAAATGCAATAATGCAATTTTTCCTGCATAACTATGGTGAATTACGTTTGCATAATAATTAGGATGAGCGATACTTGTTGAATTTATAACAGTTGCAAGCGAAAAAGCGGGACCCGTGCTAAACACATGTGTTGCATTCGAATGAGAGTAGGGCTGTAGTACTTCAGGATGAGGCCTTTTCATTCGTCTCCATGGCACAATAATATTGTTGCTGGGAAAAACATCCCCAAGTTATTGGATCCTTGGCACTTGTTTGAACAATGCTCAGACATAATCCAATAATTTAATGTGTAAAAAGTCTTCTTATCGTCGTTTTAACATTAATGGTCACCGCAGCAGTGTTTGTTTAGAGTTCGGTCTGTGTGCGCTATCTGAGTTGCGTTATCGTCGCATTAAATTGGACAGTTATTGGGTATTAAAGTTTGCTGATAAAAGACTTTGGATCTCGAGATTTTCACTTAAGTCATAAGTGTGGAATAATCTCCACGCTTTGAAATAACTGTTCATTCTTTGATGACAGCCGTGTAACTGGGAAGTTATCTGTTTGAGTCTACGTATTGACGAGGTGTTGTTGTAAACATCCTCAGAGGATTTTTATTCCAGTTCTACTGGGAATAAAAAGTAAAGAATCACAAAGCACCAGATCAGCTGTCCCTCTTAAAGCCATGGACCCATTTCAATTCACAGGAACATGCGTTTGAAAGTGATCAAATCTTCTGTAACTACTAAACGCTGTTTCAGGTTTCTAGTTTTAACATAAATTATTCTTTCCATTTTGCCACCTTCAATTTCAAAGTTGAAGCCCTCATCTTCATATTAAAGAGAACAAGCCTAGACTGAAACAATAACAACCGAACAGTTATTCTGTTGACAGAAAGCGCGGGATTAATGTCTCTATGCCCTCATGACTTACTGCAGACAATAAATAGACACATACAAAATATAGCCTGAAAAATTAGTCCATTCAATGAGTGCACAGATACAAGTCATGTAAGTATTACAATGACCTTAAGTACCGGGTTTCTCAATCACTTTCAATACAGGAATGCGACACTTTTCAAATAGAAGTAATTTCCTTCCCAAACGGAACATTCAGGACGGTCACATTGAAGGCAGTTGAAATCTGAGATACTCCATAAAATCAGTCGATACCAAACGCAATTTCGTTTAATGATAGAAATCGCACCTGTCATGACAATGACAAATTTTCGACAATTCTTTGGAGTGAATCTGCCTATTTCATGACTTTGGGTCGAAAATAACCGGTCGGTGGAGTAGATGCTCATGTACACAGATGGCGTACATCGAAAGGTGCTTAACTGAGAGATTTGTTTATTATAATCCTAGGTGCTTAAGTTCCGAGGGAAAAATAACTAAGTTTTCCTAAACTGCGGCACGACTCGAAATCGAGACCCATCCTTCCCAGGCAGTAGACCTGATACGTCGTCCCACTTACTGGTCACTAATGTATATAAAAACAATACAGAACATGTTAGTATTACCTGCGGACCCGTTTCACTCCTCAATTCTAGCTGTCTCAAACCTCTCGGTTCCGTCATCATCTCGACTTGTCGTCTTAACAGCTATCACTTCGCTCGAGTACATCAGGGACGCTTGACTGCGGGTCCGGAATTCACTCGCTGTCGCTTTTCTTTTTTGTTTTGACAAAAGGAACTCTGGTTATTTCATCTGTAATAACACTGCGTCAATCTCATCTTTAGAGCGCTTTCAATAGGCTGCGCCTAACTGATGGCCTCAATATTCACTGACCCTTGAGGAAATGGCACGTAAATTGTATCCTTGCTCTGCAAAGTTTCTATAAGTCCCGGAGCGGACGATTATGCCCAATTTAACGTTTTCCTTGTGGCTACCTGCAACAAAAGATAAATTTAAAGACTCACCTTGATGAAACGCATCAAATTACCAGGTATTGAATAAATAACATTTAATACCGTTAGATTCCGACGTTTTAACATTTTGAGTTAAAGCTGCTTCCCTTAAAGGAGAATGCCTCCCAAAAAACTTTTTTGTTTCAATTTAGATCGACTAGTTCCACTCGGTAACAGCATGTACAGCTCTTTAACTTCCCACCTGACGGCAGACAGGGGTGTTGAAATTAACCTATGACGTCAGAGGTTCGAATGCCGCAGTCTGCTCAGCACTTAACAACACGCTTACTGATGTCAGGTTATCGCTTGAATTCATCGATTTACACCAATAAATCATCAAACCCTTACAAATACATCGAGTTATTGAACAAACGTGTTATTTTATTTCACTGTTACGGATTTTAGGTATTTTAACGTATCGTAGCCTACAAAGTTCGGTACTAGACCAATTTACCAAGGTCAGCCACGGCTGTTTGGGGTCTGTTCGGTAATAATTCAAATTATTCGTCCGTGAAATACAAACAGGAAAACATATCTGTGTGTTGTAATTTTAGACTTGCGATTTTTTTCGATTCTAAACACACGCTTGCTATCCTGGCTAATGGCTCGGAACCCGATCAGGCCCATCGCGGCCGGACTGAAGACACCACGAACATAAACCAGACCAAAGGTGGAAACTAAACGTCCAGTCACGTAAAGACTATATTAATGAGCCAAAGAAAAATGTGCACGTGATTATTTTGTGAATTATCTGCGAAACTGCAAATCTACTTACTAGCTCGTTGCGGGCCGCGAAGTCACGTTACCCTTCCACAGAACCGTCAGGGCAAAAGTTGTACAGTAACAATGATTCGAATAATGTATAAGAATATCTAAATAAAGATTCCCCCATCATATGACCACATAATAAAAAATCGAGTTATTGTTTCACAACAGCTTTCTGTCAGCAAACACTGAATTAACATGCGCTCGCACGGCCTCGGTGCCTGGTGAATTCAATAGTTTTTTGCATCCAAAGCCGGTAACGCAATGATTTATTCATTGCTGGCGTCTCAAATATTTGCACTCATGAACGCTCCAAGGCATCACAAATTGTATCTGAGACAGACTTTGTTTCAGTTTTATATAAGAATTTGTTAGGGTTAGAATAATTGATTTTGTAACGGAACGCACAATAATAAACGTCAACGTGGCAACTCGCAATCCCGCGAGACGAGTGCTCAGTCCGACGAAGACTTCACAGGTCGATCGTTAGGTTTCACAGGAATACACTGATGAAGAAACAAAAGAGACGCTCTGTGAACGTGCACAGACAACGGAACATATGGGTAGTTCCAAAAGCCGTTTGAATGGCTTGTCATGGTGTTAGTGAGCTAACTGCACGATAATGGAAACGACTGACGCTTGCGTTTGCTGCCATGAAATTCCGCAAGTGAAACGCCTTTTTGGAGAAGCACGGAGATGTGTCTCAAGGACCATCCTTGTTTTGCACCGCATCTAAACAGCGGTGTGCTTACAACGTTCATTTAGGACTGAGAAAAAGAACTGGCGAAAACGTTCTACACCCAGAGGACCAAACAGAAGCCTCACGAACAAAGTCCGAATTTATTGTAATTGTTTATGTTTTCATGACCACCTACAATTCTCCATAATCAAAAACCGATTAACAACCGATCCAACAAAATGCAGTCCAGTGACAGAAACATACTTTGTATTAATGGCGTACTTTTCATTCTTTACTGCCTCGGGCCACTTCCGAAGCATGATAGGCTCTCGAGGAAATCGAAAAAACGATATATCTGCTTTCCTCGCCCTTCATAGCTCGCACAAGCGTGAACGATAAACGACACCGTAGAACTTACTTTGCAGAAGAACCACGGACGTCGCTGCGTCGTTTTTCACCTTCCTCGCAGGTTAACGCGACACGTACATCTCGGCGAGGTAAGATCGACAGTATACGAGGTGATGTGGATATAGACCGATTAAGACGGTAAAACAGACTAATAAAATAGGGGTGGCATTCTACTTTAATTCGCGCGACTGACCGCCGAATATGTGCACGACTGATTCCAGATTTTTTCGGAATGTTCACTTTTAAACGCACACGCGTAGCATAAATGCCTAACCTCAGTTGATGCATTCGTAACTTTCGCCCATGTCCTTACAGTGAAAACCCATCTACGGAGCATTTCAGATGCCTATACTTACAAAACTTGCATAGCTGCAACCGCTGCCCACAGCCATCACAAAGTGCATGATCAATAGCCAAGCGATGTAGTTTTGCTGTTGCGTGTGAAGAAGCTGACATAACGGTGTGCACATAAATTCAAACCAGTTGTTTAGGTAAGCGCTAACCACATGCTTTTTAAAAATGCCTTTTGATAAATCCAATCTCAGGTTAACGCCCATCGCATTTTCATGTTTTTCAATTTAAACACGCACGCTATCTGTTTTATCCAGAGGGTTGCAAATGACTGCTTTGAACACATAATGAACAAACGAAAATGTAAGAATTAAGAATATCTATGTTTACAGAACACTGCAATTTAAGTAACACGCATTGCGTTACGTCCAGTATACCCACGGTGTGTTACAGTGCGCCTCAAACGCGGGGCAAATTATAGCGCTCTACAACCGCTTTGTAACGCTTACTACAGGGAAACAGTCTTTGAGATGTAGGATTTCACATTGGAAGATTGAGCTGCCACTATGCATATTATCAAGTTAAACACCCTTACAATTTGGTCGAAATTGTCATTCGAGTGAAAACTGTTTCAACTAACCCTGCTTTCCCCTTTAACATTATAGAAACAATTCCTAAAAGAGAACCATTTTTACCTTAACTTGCCACTAGCGTTAGCCGACCAATCAGCCATTGTAAGGAGTTTTCAAACTTGCTCCAATCAATTTACCTTTGATGAGGGTTAGGATGCTTTACTATATTCAAATACTTATGTGATCCAATGGAAGCTAATGGGCTAAAAAGTGTTTGCTGTCCTTTTCGTTAACTAGACGCAGCGCTGTAAGGTACATGTAAGTAGGAGCCCAAAGCCCACCGTATCACATTGAGTACTGCGGTGCGTAGGCGCTACGTTCAAATGCCAAAATGGGGTTAGCTGCGCCTACGTGCGCCTACGCCCCACTACAGCGCTGACCACACGGTGTGCCCCAAATTGGATAAATTACACGAACCAAATTGTTCCATGTATAACTATCTTTTCCTCAAGTCTCTCGCATTTACTTGTACAAAAATTTCACTCAATTGCCGCTGCAATAAGATAAACAAAAATCTCTCTTCAAGAAAAAATATACGTAAATGCCTGGGTGTGTGAGACCGCGGCGGTTGTGAATTCTGTGTAGAGGAGTAATTTCCCTTGGTCTGTTGTGATTTTTACGGGGGCGTTGTGGCTTTCCTGGGTCGACATGGCCCCTACACGCCTGTTCTATACAACATAGTCGGATACTGCAGGTTTGTTGTAATAAACTGGGTTAAGTCCCTCAATCCGGGCTTGATTAAAAGTACCAGGGAAGATATGCGGTGGATATTAACGGTCGAATCAAATTAATGGGGAAGCAGCCCCGATTGGACAGTGTAATAATCTCCCCTGATTGTTCTAATTCTAGTACTACCGACTCGCCTTCGCCAGCAACCAATGTCGGCTAAAGCCCATGTCAAACACGTGCGATTTTTTTTCGTCTCACGATGCTGAAGAGGAAGCGACAAGACGGTGGTGCCGTGCGACCGACAAAGGTTTTTGTGTATTTGCCGACACATTTGTCGTACGACTGCAGGCTTCCTACTATATTAAATGCTTTTACCCACTCAAACCCATACATGCAGTAGCGAATTTGGGGGTGGGGGCAAAGTGGCCATGGCTTCCCCCTAAAATCATCCCAAAAATCCTGGCTAATACTCTGCTCTGCCCCCAACCCCCCTAACTAAAAAATCCTGGATCCGTCACTGTTCTGTATTTAAAAGTTAGTACTAATTTGGTAGAATGGGTGTAATATTTAAAAAGCTTACCAAGGAATAACATTCAAATAAGTTTGCCGTTAGACAGCGCGTCACTCTTCTACCTGAGACTCGGAGGTTTGCAAAAAGTCATTGACCAACTAATCGCACTGCAACGGTGAACAAATATCGTAAGCAATACACGTCAGTTTTAAAGCTCCTAATGTTTACACAAACCTAAAACTTTGTCATTTTCAACAACTCTTTTTGTTCAGCAAGCACTCTTTTGTCTATTCATTTAAGGAAGCACTTGTCGATGTTCCACACGCTGAAAGCAAATCATTAGCGTACACGTACTTGTTCCAAAGTACCATCGTTATCTACTGGGTTCTGAACAATTTGTTCCGTTTGCTTTAATCAGTTGATTCTTCAACACGACAAACGCATCAACATTCCTTAACTCCCATCCTCCTGTCTGGGTGAATGCGCTGGGTGTGAGGAATCCCGCTAGGTTTGACCAATACGCCGTTTTCCAATTTTTAAACAAAATATATTACTGTTTTATTCGCGTGCTATGGGAAACAAATAGCTAACGTTGCATTTCCACGGCCTCCAAAGTAGGATTAATTCGAATTGGGAGGGAGGGTCTTGTTGGTGAGCGTATAATTTTATGTGTGCGCGTGCTGTGTGCGTGCACAAAAATATGTTTATGTTTGGGTAAATATGCACGTTTTGTGGGTGTGCGTGTGGGTGGGTATGCGTGGATGGGTGTGCGTGTGTGTTCGTGAGTTTGAACGCCGTGTCATGAAAAGCAACTGATTTTTGCTTATCTGTCACTAAGCTCATGTGAAACTTACGAATGAAAAAGTCTTTAAGAATTAAAAATCCTGACTACATACGCAATGGGGGTAATCGTAGTTCACTGGGTTTTACAAATAAAGCAAATGACATTCCCATAGAAACTCCGGCTTTCAGGTAAATCATGTGGATTCCTAAAACACCAAAGGAACGCCACTATCCCGTGGAGCTGGCCTGCGTTCCGTGAATCTAGAAAAGCAAGAAGTTGCTAGACTCGCACGTGGTCATACTACGTTGTTTCGCAAGATTCTTGCGTGAACGAAACTCTACCCTACTTTCTGCTCAGATGCCAAAACGGGACTTTTTTATTAGTTCCACCTGGTGAATATCGAATCGCCCGAAGATGTACGTGGATAACCTGCGCAATGAATACCTCGACGATACCAAGTCCACGACAAGGCTAATGCATTCTTCCCGGTCGCTACCACTTTTGCCCATGTCCCACCCCTTGAGCAGTCAAAAGTTTTATATTCCAACCCCAGCCGATCCTTAGGTGTATCTCAGGTACAAATTCGAGAAGACAACGCCAACAAGTCTACCCGAGACAACACATGTAAGCCAAAGTAAGAATAGCATTATCATGTAATCCCTAGAGTTTCGAACGAAATGTTAAGTGACCGTTTCTGCTTTAGACAAATGTGTTGCATTTCTTCTGCTATCCCAACTCGTAAATTGTCTCCCCGAACTATTTCGTGAGCCGACACACGAAATGTCGTGTATTTCAAGTTCCTGTTGTTTGGTAACTCTCGCTGAGCCGACTCGTGGACGAGACGGTATCCACACTCGGTGACTGCCGTATACAGAGGAATGGCAGACTAGCGGCTCAGTTTTGGAGAACGAAAATTTATTGCGTGCAAAAACCAAGTCAATGTTTCGTTTTAAAGCCTGAAAATTAAGTCTTTGAAAAAAATTAAAACGAATTAAATTCCCTTCTTCGTCCCTACCTTTGTAATATTGTTTCTAAGTCAATGAGAAAATTAGTGAAGTTCCATGCCATTCGAAGCGTGAATACATTTTTGAGACAACCTGTAGTTGAACACGTTCTAGAGAGTTTTGTACTCTCGGGGCCTGCAGGTCTATTTTGAAATACTGAATAGGAATTGATTAGTTCTCCGGTTTCTTTAGTGCAAATAAAAGTAAAGGTCGAATTCTACCTTGACTTGCAGTCTAGACATTTTTCATCTTCAATCAATTGTTGTAACCACGTTGGAACAAATAGCGTAGTCAATAAATTCAATTTAAAAAATCAATAAAAATGGTGATGAAACCATGAAAATTTGCATCAAAGTGCATTACCCTGGACAAAGTACATCTCTCCTTGAATGTGTTTGACGGCACTTCTTACAGGTAATTTACGGTTGCTGAGCTCAGGCTAGATTAGCCACCGAACGCCTGCCCCATTCCCAAGATGTACACTGGCGTACTCGCTTGTGTTTGTGTGGTTGCGCACTTATGTATGGTTTCTCTCTTCACTACTTTTATGTGCTACTACATCCAAAATGCGAATTCAAATTTTTCACATTAATGATTCCAAAGAATACCCTTCCGACCCAATCGACGCATTGCTAAGACGTGTCTAAACACAAAAACATTTATTCAGAGCTTAGCTTATCTAAGTTATTGAGTGTGAATAATAGTCACATTCGCTCGTGTCGTTTGTGTTTAGTCACAAGTATCTTAAAATAGCAATCAATTATAGGAGAAACTATTCAATTTAACATTCTCGTGAAAAACTTTTCTGACGCTGCATTAATAGAACAGCTGTTTAAGCGCTGTGCAAGGACAGTTGGGTCCTGAAGCAGTATAAACAGATATACATGCAAGACAATTAAGAACAACGTCTACCAACAGGTCAGAGAATCGGAAGATTGGAAAAAAAAAACAAAGACGTTGGAAATGCTTCTGGACGTACAAAAATCAAACAGGTGATACGTTTATCAAGTTGCTTGTATAACGCAATAACTATCCATGCGCACACCCAGGCGGGCTTTTGGCGAAGTGGGCAAAAAGGTCCATCTCAGAAAAACAAAAACTCCAAAAACAGTAGAAAATGAGACAAAAGTCCACTAAAAAGGCAGGAGCCACCACAATTCGGCGAATGCACAATCCATTGCTGTGAACGTACCCCGTTTTTTATTAGTAAAAGGTCCAGATCCTCAAAAATTCGAGACCCCGATTTTTAGGCTGGGTGCGCGCATGCTACATGTACCTTGAATAATTCGGGTTTGAAACACAACAATTGCCTAGGCCACGAATAGTCACTAATATCCGAAAGCGCGGATTTAAGAAATTTGCTAAGGCCAAGCTCCGCCATTATTGAATCCAACGCTTCCCGTTCAACAGAACTGAATGATGAAAGACCCTAGAACATACGGAAATGTTTGAGGATAATACGGGACCTAATGCAAAGTCGCGAAATATTCAGTTAGATGTTTTAACATGTCTGCAAATGCCTGTCGCGTCATAGGGTCCACGTATAGGAGTGATTCGACATTTAATTATTTGCTTACATGGGCACCGATAGCAGTCACCTGTAGGCCGAAAGGCACCAAAGCGTATCTCCAGAGAATAGCCATGCAATTTACTGTTGAGATGGTTTCATTCATGTCATAATCAACCAGACCAGGTGGTGTGGCCAGAAGTTTATACTAACAGGACGGGAGGGGGGGGGACAAAAACACAATTACTGGCGATCAGGGAAATGACTGGCCACAAGCCTAGTTTTGAAGTGACGATGCGAGAGGTATTTTTGCAATGAACGGGAGGGGAATACATAGTCCCACCCCTCCAAGTTTGCACACCGTGGCTATTGGACGCCAGAGAGTGCAACGCTCATGTTATTCGGATACATTCAAATCACATCGACAGCGTTTCTTGGACGTGCCGTAATTCCTCGTCGAGGGACCCAGGCCGCTCGGACTAAATTTGAGGGATTTTTTGTTTGCTAGAGAACAAAATAGCCTACTCACCAGTCAAACAGAAGTTGTAGACGTTCCTAAAAATTGTCGATCACTGCTCACGAATCCACTGAGACTTCTTTGACTTCTTGTCGATAACGAGGCAAGTCATTAGGAAACGACGTGCATCTGAATAATTTATCGACAATCGAGGTTTGCCGGTAATTAAATGCGTCTAGTAGACGGGATTTTCAGAGCTATAGTTTCTCATAAAAAATAAGATCTTCCAGTTGTCCTCATCGGCCGAAACTAGTTGGTCCGGACATCGATAGCCTTAACTCGTGACTGCCGATATGCTAAATACTCTATCGTAACACCCCGGCGTAACACGTACGTTACCTGATCTGCGACCATTGAGAACGCGAACCAGTTCTAAGCTTTACAGTAAATACACAATGGCGTGTCATTACATTGAATGTTCACTAACGACGGGCCCAATACCTTTTGTGGCGCTGTGTTTTGTGGATTTAATACAACCTATTTGAAGTGACATAAAACCTTTCATTGATAAACGCAGGATACACATAAGACCTTACCGGCCCCTTTACAGTCAAATGCAAACACTCGTGAAAAACACAGATGCCTGTTTTGTTACTGTAAACATGGGGATAGCAAACAGGCGTGAAACATAATATCCATGTCGCTTTTGTTTGCAACACATGTCTAATTCAAAAGTGAATGGCCTCGTTTTCCATTAAAATGAAATTGGCATAATGATTATTGTTGTAGTGATATTTGACCGGGATCATAATTATTATAAAAGAGCTTGTTTTCACACCAACACACGAGCATTGTCTTACAGCTAGGAGCTGTATCGAGGATTGATATTGATCCTAGCTTAAAGAAAGCTAATCAAACGTATCGTTCCTTCGTCCTGACATATCACCCATGGGTGTTTATTTCTTGCAGACAAAAATTAGTAATGTACTTTTTACCTACAAGTTAAGGTTATGCAGGGTCTCAGAAATTGTTCTATATATTAGAAGTGGCAGGACAGATTCATGTGATACTTTCAGATATGGTTTATGAGCTATTCTCCAAAACTCTGCTCCACATTTGTATGAGAGGCTGTCAAAATTAGGACTGATATGGTTTTTGTCACAAAAATATAAAGTTTAATAAAACGAAAACGAAGCCATAATTTAGAAAACTAAAACGACGTTTTTGGGATTTTATCTTGAACATTTATATCATTCGAGATTTAGTCATGTAATTGATCCTGCTATTTGCTACGAATGTACCTTGTTTTCAGCTAATTTTTTCTAAAAAAAACATGGTCATGGTAAGCTTATTAAGGGCATATTGGCATAAAGCCAACAATCAAACTATACGGAATTTCTACTCTCAGAATAGAAAAACTTTCTTTTACTGAGTTTGATGATATAGATTTGTAGCTGTTTGCCTAAATGTACACAATTGTCAATCAGGTAGAACACATAACCTTAAAATCAGGCTTTGACTGGCTCCTATGCACAATAACTTGAATTTCAAATCCATATTCGGTTTAGATAGTAGTTTCACGTATCCACTGCTCTCTGCGGACACAGCACGAATCACGCCTATTACAGCCGTTTAAATGAAAAAATCTAATAAACGCCATTTTTGCGTAATTCTCCGCCTTTTGTACCAAAGAAAAGTTTGTTAGTCGTTTTGAAGACAGTGCACTCGTGACAAGCGCACGTGGCATTTCCCAAAATTTTGCGATTTCTCTCAGGAGATGATGACAGCTTCGTAGCAGCAAAATTTATTCTGAAATTGTATTTGCTGGTATTAAAACACTAAAAACTTGTAACGAAATGAAGCCAGTCCAGATTATTTTGTTATGACATGCAAGCAACCTGGTGGAAGAAAAGAAAAGTTGATTGAGGAATCGGAGAAATGGGCCAAAAGGTGATGCAATATTTCATGGCGCCGAAAGCCTACCCAACAGAGCACATCACAATTTTAGCAGCAGAATAACGATAGAACTCCAATTTTCCCAACACCGGTAAATAATTTAGTTTACTCAGTGAAAAGTGCATTTTGTAATGACATCATTAATGTTGGCGGCGACGAGAGGCCCGACGAATTATACACAAGACGGAAGCTGGAGGGAGTGAAATTAAGCCGACGGACTGACGTCACCCAGGTCGTTGAGCCCCGCGACAGACTGACGAAATTGGCCACCCTCCCTCCGCGTTCGCGAAAAAAAACGGCCGGCGAGAAAAAATAGAACACCTCGAATCTAAATAGAGAGCCGGTGCATTACCTGGGACTAAGGCTGTGCCGAAACGAGCGCATCGAAGTCCTGTAGTGGAGCGGGGGAGAAGGATTTCGTGTGAACTATGCATTTTATAGAATAGATAATTCATCATCTACGCAATTACAACAACACAACAAACAGCCTGTATTTCACGTATTTTCAAATGCAAGATTACGAACACCTATCAGGATAATTAACTCACGTGACTTTCCAAATAAGGAAGTCATTACAGTCAGGAAAGTTACATCTATTTTTAACTGCATGAAACCCAGTGCTAGCTGGAGGTCGGCCCTTGGAGGTGAACATTATATGGTATGTGCGCACTTCAATCATACCGCCAACCATTCTCCGGTTAGAAAGTCACATAACTTGCTGTATGTCTGAGCAGTATTTGTTGAGTATAAAAGCAAAATTTGATACATTATTTTGAGCAAAAAGGGTTATCTTTAAGAAGGTTCTCATAGAAATACATACAACGAACGCGGTAATGAACACTGGTATAAACAACGAAAGGAACATAATACGGTGGCCCGAAAGTATCACTACTATAGTGAAATTACTTTTTTATTTTTCCTTTTTCACTTAGGTGGAAATAATTTACACCTCGGTGAGAATGAATTTACCTAGGTAGAAATAATCCCCCCGGGAGTGAATAATTTTAACCCAGCCGGTGGAAACAAGTTCAACCTAGGCGGAAATGATTTCCACCGGGGTACCTAGACACAGGACTGTTTTTATACAAGGCACTTTTGTTCATCCATTAGGGAGTGGAATATGATCCCCCTGGTCACATGAAATACATAATTACTTTTAACCATTTAAAGAAAAGTTTGTTTAGCCACCTTTGCAAAACTTAATGATTACCTGTGATGCATATGTCATTCATATGATCTCGTGGCAACACCACCATTATCAGTACATTGGTTTCCTCTTTTCATTTGAAATGCTTATATTTGATTTAAATACTGCTTTTCATTTTATCTTGTCACATTAATTGTAATTTATTACAATTGTATCTTCGTAATACGGTGGCTAGAATGTATTCATTGCTATTATTTAAATTACTTTTATGTTTTTCCTTTTTTCACCTAGTAGGAAATAATTTGCGCCTAGGTGAGAATGAAATACTTTCCACTCGGGTGCAAATAATTTCAACCGTGTGAAAATTACTTCAAACTGGGTTGATCGAGTAAAGGTGGTGTTTATTATTTAGGAACTATTTCTAATTGCTTATTTCACCTAACAATACATAAAATATACTGGTGCCGGTCTGCAAATCGAAAATTTATGCAAGCAGGAACTATGGGTACGTGCTGCTCAAGTGGTCTGTAGTCCACTGTGTAAAAGCGAAGTCTGTTTTGGCACGGATTTTGAAAAATCTGTCTGTTCGACACCCACATTTCACCTGATTTATGTAATGTAGAGAGTTCTGAAGGGATTGTCTCCCAGTTCGTTGTTATCCATACAAATGGTGTCTTTCGGGTGAAAACTGCTGATTTGGCATATTTTACTCGTTTTTCGAGTAACCGGCTGCATTTCCTGTAGTCGTACAAGAAGGAACAAGAGCAACGAGGAGAGTTGAATTGCGCCCACGAATGCACCGCGAACAGGGTGCGTCTATGGTTGATTATTTGAATCATAAAACTGGCGACTAGATGGCGCAAAAATGTCTAATACAGCCGAATACGGGAAGTGCCATTACTTCTCTAATAGAAAACTATTTACAAAATTTCAAATATTATGTCAAGGACCTTCAGAGAAACAAAGGAAAATTTAAAAAAATGAAATTACCACTAGAGGGCACAGCGTTTCTTGGATCCGCCTTAAAGTCGTCGTTGTTTGCTGTTATCTTCATATAGATACACTTAGTTACTAAATTTGATGAAGATTTTGCAGTAGGTTTAGGAGATACACCTATGCGCGCAAAATAAAACTGCCACTAGGAGGCGCCACAGTAGTCGAAGTCATCACCAACCGTTCTCTTCACACTGAGAACATATAGGCCAATTTTCAAAATCATCCTTAGAATGGATTGGTTGAGAGAGGGTGGACACGAAAACAGCAAAAATGGCCACTAGATGGCGCAAAATACCTCGATTTTATCCGAAAATGGGTGGATAGCCTCTATTCCAAATTTCATGAAAATCTGTTAAGGAACCTTGAAGATATAGAGGTAAATATAAAAACTAAAATTGCCACTAGGGGGCACACCTGTAGTCGGATCTGTGGACGTCCGTTGTCAACATCATATCAATACACTTGCTAAATTTGGTAAAGATCTTGCGAACGAATTAGGAAATAAAGCCATGAGCGCAAAAAAACTGTCACTAGGAGGCACCACAGTCGTCAAAATCGTCGGAAAATCATCGTCAGCCGTCCTCTTAATAGTAAAAGCATGCCAATTTTCACAATCATCCTTAGAGCGGTTCGGTTGATAGAGAGATGGACTCAAAAACAGACTCAAAATCAGTGAAAATCGCCACTAGGTGGCGCAAACTACGTCGAATCCATCCGAAAACGGGAGGATAGCGTGACCTCACTAACAGATGCCTATATGCCAAATTTTAAGAAAACACGTTGAGGACCTTTGAAGATACAGAGCTAAATGTGAAAAACTAAAATTGCCACTAGGGGGCACACCGGTAGTCAAATCTGTGCGAAAGGAACACGTGGGCAAAATTTCATAAACATACGTCAAACGGTTTCGGAGATAGGGCAACAGACGCCAGACACCGGACGTCGGACGGACGTCGCCCAGACGGAGAGACGGACGGAGATGACGCATAATGCGTCCATATATAAATATGTGGGTGCATAAAATGATTTTGGAATCAGTTTCAATAGACTTTGTGTAAAGTTTTTGAAGTCTTTGACCCAGTCAGTATACAGTTCCTATTTTCAGTTTATTTCATCCTCGGGAACAGACTGCTGGAGCAGACTTGATCTGGTTTTCCAAGCCCAAAATGATGAGCAAAAACTGTTGAATGCCACCTTCACGAGAAAGCTTGACATGGACGAGATTGGTCATTCAGATATTACCAGGAGAATGCCGCCTAGCCCAACACAGGCACATCACGAGATTTATGGGTAACCCAGTGTGTCCCGAGTGTTTCACTGATTTTGAAATACCCAAACATTGGGTAGTATTACTCACGTTGTCATAGACTAGAGAGAATACACCTGGATAAGTCGATAACACCACTAAATACATGTACCAACATACACTGTATAGTGCGTGTGGCAACAAAAGGAAAGTCTGTTCATTTTCTTAACAATACAGGCAGACTTGAAAACTTGTTTCACGAAGAAGCAATAGATCGATAACCGGGCTTTCGTACGTTGAGTCCTCTTTCACGATGAGTCTATTGGGTGTTTTTTTTCTGACTTTCGGAAGGCTTCACCTGTTTTTGTGAAACAGCAAGACTTCGCGAGATTACGTGAGATATTGTCATGTATTTTAAATGAGAACACTTGATTTTGGATAAATTTTAGCGAGGTCCTAGCGTAGGTCCATGCGTTACAGATCTCTTCCCTGGCTAAGGCTGGAATTCAGATCTGTCTATAAATGAAATCCGTAGACTTATCGACTAGACAGAAGACAAATCTATTTTAGAAACGCAAAACATTGAAAATCAACTTTTTACTATTCGTAATCAGGTTACCTGACATATGGCTAAATCAAAAAACAAAAGCCAACAGTTTCTTCGAGAAACAAGCAATGGGCTCAACCACATGGCCTGCAACGTCTGATGCACAGTGAGACATACATCAGACCGCCTGCATCCTTTTAAGTGATTGTTAAATTATGAGACAAGAATTCTCGAAGTGTCTCGCAAATGTCTCGCTTTATGTATAGCGCGGACGTGCGCTTAGCTGATGTCTTGAGGATTTTTCAACAGCTCAAAAATGTTAGAAATTGGAGTGCGAACAGAGCAAGATAAGAGAACGTTAGGGAAAAAGACAAGTTCAATTGTAAAACATAATAGTTTAATAGTTTTAAAACTAATACTCCAGATTTTTTTCAGAAACAGAGACTTGAGAATCTAAGTATGCAATTTCCTTGGTTAACGAGTGACAATAAAACGTCTTGAAAATTTTAACAATCACAATTTTGGCGGTCCCGGATTTCGAGAACCAGTTTGATGCCTGTTATTCGGTGGAGAAAACGGGTTCTCAAAATACGAGACCCCCGAAAGTGGCTATCACGCAAGTTGTTCACTTAAATCTCCAATCAACTGGACTCTTAATATCTGGCAGCTTGTGTGTCTGTCGGTTTGTGTGCACGGCTGTACAAGAGCCGGCGATATCTTTTATGTACGCGATCATTTCTTCGAGAAGTCTTATGGTAGTTAAACACTAGCTTCCAATTTCGAAATATTTAATGACCAAAATCAGGCGTTCTGCCACTATTGTCCAGCAGTAACACAACGCCAGTTAGTGACACAGAAAAATTCTAGAAATTTCCACGCCATCTTCGGATTGTCATTTCCCACAGCAGCACGGACACGTTGTCTCACAACATTTTCGACATAAATAACATAAAATGCAGCATAGTATCGTGACGAGAATTATAATGACGATTCCCAGAGTTCCCGTAGTTAACGACACAGCACTTTCCGGAAATGCCATGTTTAGGAACGCGTTGGGAACAATTCTTTTTGTCCGCACGTGCGACCTCGTGGTATTATAAGACTCTGAGTCTCCAGCATAGAGTTGGTCATCGCTTCCTCCTGCATAACCATGTCGGCTCCCGTTAGTGTCGATCGACGTTCTGCGCAGCCAGTTGGATTCGTGCTCTTTCCACCCTAAAACAAGCCTCTGGCGAGATTCTTGGAGTTGCTTCCTACTACTGTTCTGAGACAATGAGTACGCTTTGACACTTTTTCCAACTCTGTTGAGGACACCATCGGATTTAACTTCAACAAAATAAATCTGACACGAGACGAGAAACGCGGTTGTACATGCGATCCTGAAATCTCTGAAAGGCAGTAACATTTCAATTTTTTCCAGTTGTCCAGATTAACAGCTCAAATTCCTAGATTGTTCTAATCTACGTCACTTAAACAATGACGTCACTCTGAGATGAATATTCAGTCTTTGGGTGCAATACTTGCGCGATTCTTTGATTATTGCTGATGTTCAACTTGACTAAACGAAGACCACCATCCATTCCATTGAGAAAATGGCGTGTTCTAGCCTCTTTTCAAAAAAGATATGATTGCAAGACTAGCAAGTCTGGGCGCAGGAAGCCGCACCATAATTTATGCAAATTAATTTACAGATGATTAATAACAGCTGGGACCTTTGCATGCTAATGGTTTCGACGACCGGAAAGCAGAGTGAATGTCATTAAACACGTTTCATCAAGCTTCGTGCACTGCCAACAGAATTGTTATTACTACCCATCCTGGTCACAAATTAGAATCCACCAAAAGTTTTGCACTGAAATTTTGTCATCTAAACAAAGGGACAATGAGCATAAGACGATGACAGTTCGAATATAAAAGGGATGGGCGCGTGCAGGAGCGTAATAACGTTTCAGAAAATACTCGTCAAAATCAAAATTGAATGTAGACGCAATTTAGACAAACATCATTCCCAAATTATGCTTTTTGAATGGGACATATTTTTTAAGTAAATACAGCTTTATTTCGTATTCTGTTACCTTTTTTCAGTTATTCAACTTCTTGTGAAGCGCCAGCACACTGGGCACCCAAGTTAACGTTATCAAACCTCTTGGAGAGATCAATTTCAAAGTACAGTTTTCGGATTAGGTTCAAATTAAAATCTAGTTTGTTTTCACACATGACATAACATAATACAAAAAGGATTATCAAATTATTTTATTTGCGATATGAGCAACGTATATTTTCAATCACGTAAAAACAAAGTATTTTTGTGAACGCGGTCACAAAGAAAAGAGAAAACTGAGTTTAATAGTGTATTCTGTGACTGATTTTTTAGTATGACGCACCAAAAATATCATGGCCACGGAAGATACCAAACTTTTTGGATAGATCAGCTCTAAAACACAATTTTATGGATTATATGCCAATTAAAGAGATATTACCTGATGTAGTCAAACCTGGAATGCCGCAGTCGCAGCCGAACGTTTTGCTGGCGAAACTGGATATCATTCGATAAAGGGCAAAGTAAGCCCGATCGTAGCTAAGACGGTCGCTGGCACGTTATCGCAAACACGACGCTACGTTTTTCAGAGAACAAAACGTTGATAATTTTTCACATTCAGACTTTCATGTATGCCGGACCTCCACGAACCCTTAAAGGTGACTTAATCGGCGGCAATGAAGTATAAATACACGATGTTTCAACAATTTTGCGAAGCTTTTTCACCAAAAATACTTCGGTTTTCTTACGTTCAAGTGTTTTCTTTTGATTTTATTTTCGGAAAAATCTGCGAGGCCAGTGCTCCTCGACTTCCCAAGCTGTTGAACCACGTGACCTTGAGGTACCCCCTTATACTCGCGAGCTCATTTTGTCAAGCATGTAATCTTTGTGTTCAAGTGTGATTTCTGACAACACACTGCTCTGGTAGTTGTTGCCTCCCCCAAATAGCTTTCACAAGTTAGCAGACAGGCAATTGAGTTTTCGAAGCGGAATGGCCATTCAGGAAAGAGAATTTGTTGTGCCTCCGACGTGCAGAAAAGTCCATAAAAGAACTCGGCCAGGGATTTAATGCAGTTCTCTAGTTTCTTTCCCAGTAGAGGTCACCCCTATGCTTTGGCTCTTCGCCTCTTCTTACGTCATTTACCAAGGAGAATAGCAATCGGCATTTTTCAAACTGCCTTTCATCAGCAGCTACACAGCGCCCAGAAAGTAAAAAAAAAAAAACAAAAGAAAAAAACAACAGAAGTTGTAGTCTCGATTTCAGTTAACTTTGATTGGAATCCTTTGTTAGGAAACGGCGATTGAAATCACAAAAATACAATTTGCTGTTTTATTGCTCTACCCAAACACTAAATCCCAAAATGCGTTACATCGGCCTTATGACCGGTTGGGCTCCTTTAAACGTACATTGTCAGCGAGTCAACAGGTTTTCAGAGATTACCCTCAACGCGGATTCAAACCTGCAACTTTCGCCCTGCTGCTGGAGTTAAACCACACTCGATCGATGGCAGAATATTTGGCATTCAGCTAGTAAAGTCACAAACCTTGTTTTCAGTGAATGTCTGGGAGACAACGGCGAGAATTGGCGATTTGTAATCAAACCGCAAACACACAACGTTCTATCTGGTTTATTCTAAAAACTACGATATGTGAGCAACTGTCGCGATAAAATCCCGAGGGGACAGCTGTGATATGCAAAACGGCTACTTGTAATGTAAACATTGCTTTGCATCTTCGCTATTGGTTTTTCGTATATTGTTTGCGCGACAGCTGACAAGCGAGTTCGAGTCTGTCGAAATGTATCCATGTGTGACGTTAGTAAAATGAACTGGGCTTGTTGAGTGTCACATCAGAGCTCAGAGCCCTTGACATCTGTAAAGTTTAGCGCATTCCTGTGCCACCCATGCAACGCGCATGCCATTGAATCACAATCCTTCTGAAAGTAAAGGTACAGTCAAGAACTCGCATGGGCGTTTTCTTCGGAGAGAGAGAGGGGTGGTCAATTTTCTCGTAAGTGAGATCCGGGGAAAATTACGAGTAATTTGGGCAAAACAAGAAAAAATGCTGGCAGCCCCGGGTAAACTATTGCGAATTGTATGGCAGAGATGTGAAATGAGATTAAAAGAATAACAACAAATGAATTCGTTTTAGCTCACACGGGGAAGTACACAGAAATTCTAATTGCTGAACCACTAATAGATAAATAATGCTATCCATGCGGATTGCTTACAAACTTCATAAATTAATATACTTCTCAAGCTCAATCTTATTTTGCTTTGTGCTCTTTGAAAAATGGAGGCAAAATTTTAATAGATAAAAGGAATTTTTAAAATTGATCACATTTTTTTTTAAACGGACACAATCGGTTTGCGGCAGAAAAGACGCATTTTGAGGGTTATCTTTTGCAGGATTGACATCGGCCAGTGTAGATGTACGCAGGTTGCGGTATGACTGACGCAGGTGGCATGTCATAGTTGTCATAGCCCCCCGCTAGGTACTTTCATAGAGGCACTACGGGACGTGCTTCACAGTTGTTCACCGCGACTAGTTTCTCTACACTACGAAAGTGTGCTCTTTCCGACACAGTTCCCTACAAAAGGGTTCGCTTTGGGAGTGCAGAAACTCAGTCCATAAGTTTCAGTTTTATAAATACACAAAATTACAGAATCGTTTTCAATATTACATTTATTTTCAAAAACAACTTATGTTGTAAATGACGTTCTTAGTTTTGACAACGTGGCGGTCGTCTTGTACTGTTTCCGGTTTCAAATGGATTTATAACCTCTACAAAAGGTGGTGCTTCTGAAACAAAACATTACGGAAGAGTCCACTCTCTACACAGTTGGGTGTTCTAGTTTTCCAGCTACGCCACTCGACAAAAATGCCTGGGCCAACCAGCCTAAAAAAGCAATTCGAATATCCCGAGTCTGTGCAAGAAAAAGAAGCACGTTGAGGAGGAACGTCATTTGGGAACGAAATCCAGCACTGGATTGCCGTGCGAGATGTGCTGAACATTTTCCTCGCTGGTTCCCTGCGTGCCTAGCCAGCACACAGGTATCACGCAGTGGCACGCGCTTTAGCATTGGTTGATGTAACCTCAGCAGTCATTGGTTAGCTTTACAACACCTTGAAAAGATGGCGGACTGTGAACGATTTTTAGCCTTGTCATGCAAGTGGCGTCGCAGCAACTATTTCGTTTCTGCAGTGATGTTTCATGACAGCGTTTTCCCGTTCAGTGACTTTACCAGACTTACGGGGGGATGAGCGTGTGATATTATCTAGCTTCTTTGTTAACTCGCAAGCACACTCTTTTGTCTGTTACGACAACAAGCAGGCCAATTATCTACCAGGCTTATTACAGACCACGTGTGAACACAGTCAAACTCAGAGTGAATTGGTGTATTCGGAAAGAATAAATTGTCGTAACATCGGTTGCAGTTGGGCGATTTTGGCGATTCAAAAACTACACACGGTCACCGTTTGACGAAAATTTCAGAAATGCTATTGGTTTATGATCAAATGTGTTATAACTGAACTTTTATTTTTAACAGCGCAACTCAGTCAGGGTAGATACGATCTTATTGGAGATTAGAGCAATTATCGAACAAAAGAGAGCTGGCCCTCCAACCCTAAATGCCAGAATGGAGTTAATCAGTCGTGTAAGATATTGGCTACGGGGGTAAACTTCCCAACTTGTTGTTGGGCTATAGAAACGAACAAGTTGGGAGCAACGGGAAAACGCTGTAATGTAATAGCCGCATGCTTGAAGCACATACATGTACAATAAACACAGTCTGGCCGATTTGACGGGTGTGTTATTCATACTGTATGAATACCGGACACTATCGTAAACAAAAGTCATCGACAGTAGAAAGATGCACTCCAAAAAGTCGCAATCACAATTCCTATAGGCTTCACATTTCCTGAACATAAATTTTAAGCACCGATTTGTCTGTACAACAGACCACATTTACACTTCAGTCCATCAGTCGTGCCAGTTTGTTTGCGTAAAGCGCTGCCTGTTGAGAATTCGACTAGCCAATCAGAAACGTCGGTGTAAAAAAATTCCCTAGGAAAATTAAGTGACACCTGCGTGTTGGCGGGGCTACCGCCAAACCTAGCGGCACGCAGGGAACCAGCGAGGCGTAAAGCCCTGCCTGTTGAGAATTCGACTAGCCAGTCAGAAACGCCGGTATAAAAAATTTCCCGAGGAAAATTAAGTGCTACCTGGGTGCTGGCTACTGACCACCTAGCGGCACCCAGGGAACCAGCGAGAACATTTTCAGAAATGCCGAGCTAGCTAGAACAGACAGTCCGCTTTGTTTGTATTCCTCCTACGACTGTCAGAAACAGCATGATGAATGGTTTTTGAAAACCTCTTAATGTTTTCTGTGTTTGACTAATTTACCCAGTTATACCAAAATTGCTTTCCTAAATGGCCGTATCCGCTTTGAAAACTAGATAACGTGATAATAATAACCGCTAATTATTGCCAGGGTGCCTTTGGACCATGGCTGAATTGTAACAAGCCGGGCAAAGGGAGATTGGGGAATATAAATGATAAATGACGGAGCCTGAGCTTTACGAAAATGAATCAAGCAAAAGAAACCCGCGCTCTCATAAAAATGGAAATGTTTTTATGAAAAAGCTCCAAAGAACTGTTGAAGCATTGTTTGATATAAAATTCGTATAATTCTGTTCAACTTAGTTTGCACATCTTCTCGTACACATGGCCGCCGATTATATAATTTTCAAAAAGTCTGAAATTAAACGAATGGTTGTTCACTGTTGACTGGTAAACAATCTTTATTTACTCTTTTCTTTATTTGGGTCGATGGCTGTTGACAAGTAAACAGTTTTTATTTACCTTCGTCTTTATGTGGGCTGATGACTGTTGACTGGTAATTGCCGTGAGAAGTTGAAAACGGTATAAAAAGACCTGCCGATTCACCTAATCTTCACAATAAACTCTCATTTCATCAAGACTTCAGCCGACATGAAGATTGCGGTAAGTACATTTACGTACACTGTGGTACAGTGCATTTATCTCGCCGTACGGCAGATACAATAGTGGTTGCGGGTAGGCCATTCTTCGCCGTGCTTGTAGTATGGCAGAACTCGGTGCACTCCTGAATTCAGTGCTTGGTCTACATGTATTTGAAGCCCGCGCCTGAGTATTTGCACTGAATAACGACTATTGAGTTACAACGAACGAAGTTCCGCGCCGCGTTGCTGAGTCCTAAATAAGTGCAATGCCAACATGCCGGGAAAAATTCTTTTGCAGCAATAGATTCGCAGATGTGTTTTGTTCATAGTTCACCGAAGCTGTTGCCCTATAGAGCTGAGTTAAAAAAATGGGTGGGTTCCGGGGAAGCAAAGAAACTGATGAATGCATACTAGGCGTATCCACGGTACTAAGTCTGTGAGCCCATTCATACATTAAACCAGCCCTATTGGCCATAGAACTCACGAATATTAATTTTCCTCTGAACAATGTTGGAGCAACATAAGTGATTGCCGGTTTACATTCTAATCGCCAACACAAAACAAAGATCGTGCACAATATTTGATATTTTAATTTCCTAGGAATCGGCGCCTGAGTTGCAGACGATATAGTATTCAGCAATTGAAAACTGAGACATAAGTGTCTTACAATTACCAGTTTTGTTCCAAATTTTACTTTTAGAGCCTGGTTGCATGTCGAGTGTTAGTTACACTGTTGCAACTGCATTATTTTAAACTATTATTCGGAAAGTTTGATTATCGAACCGGCTGAAGAAGTCGAGTCGACATTGACCTACCTTTTAAACTTTACATGTCAGAGGTCGCTGTTGAAGTAGTGCGGGAGGTGAATACGGAAAACTTTATTTCATGGCCGTATTTCCCTCGACAGATTCAACGCGCGTGGGATAAAGTACATTTCTCAGTTGCTACGCAGAAACACTATAGGGGGTCGCCATCTTGATGAAAAATGTATCTATAGACGAACCAGTGGACTTTTCTCATTCCCAACATGTTCAGAAATAAGCAAACCAGATTCACTGAACCTTCTTAACTTAAAAATTCCGCCAACCCTGGCGTACCCCAAATTTTCAATGTATAGTCAGTGCAAAATGCCCGCGGCTACAGTCTAACAGTACAGTGCCACCATATTGCAAAGAGTGAACAAATTCCATAGCCGTGCCTCTGTACTGTAGTTACGGACCAGCAGACACCAAACCCGTAGTACAAACGACCAGACCTGCTCCTCTTAACTCTCGTACTATGGGTACACGTGCCGAAATGCTCCATGCAGTATGAGATACTTTTCTTCAGCGAGGGATGTTGGCGACAAGTCGTCGAATGGTTGCAACACGATTTCTTTTTAACCTTCTTTAATACGTTTTATTTTCAGATTGTTTTCCTCCTTGTGGCTGCTTTTGCCACCGTAACACTCGCCGGTCCTGTTCAAGGGGATCAACAAGAGGATCGTTGGGTAACTCCTTTTAACACGAAAATTCGGTCCATCAGTATTCATTGTTGAAGTACACCATTAGAAATCAATCTGGCTCAAAGATATGTCTCCTGTTGCCCCAAAGGTGTCGCTTGCACTTGACCATGGTGCAAAAAGCTGTTCAGTAACGCACGGTTTGATAACGATAAAAATGTGAAGCAACTAATGCTTTCTACCGATGAGTCAAAGAAAATTAGAGAAAAAAATCTACTTAAGATTTCTGTCAAAGCTATTAGATTTTAATTTTATTGACCGAGATTTACTAGCTGTGCTTTTTCAGTTAAGGAAACAGATTTCCTTGTGCCTCAATTGTTCTGCTAAAACGCTGTCGCGTGAGTTTGGCATGATTGTATTGCACCTTTTGTCACGATTTTTGGAACGAATTACCCAGTTATAAACCAAGTTTATTAGAAAATCCCTCGAATCAAACAGCGTTAAAACCACTCAGAATCCTGTTTAAGGACCATAAGGCTGCGGACGTGGACAAATGTAATGCATACGCGCGCCACTTTATTGTACGTACATCGCAGTGAGAACTACGTCCTTTTGTCTGGTTCTTACGAGCGATTCGATGAGAATAAGCCTGGTTTTAATTCGGACGATTCGTATGCTTCTTTTTGCTTGTATACATTATGTTTCAGTTTGTACGTAGATGTATGATTTAATGGTTCGAGGGCATGGTTCTGACCTATTTGTCGACATTCGCGTGTAGCGTCTTGCATCCTCGGAAAACGAATTCGTCATTGTCATCTAATTTATGTTTACAGGACGATGTGGAACGTTTAACTGAACTGGAAACTGAAGACATGCCACTAGTCCTGGGGACAAGAGACGGTAAATTTATGTCTTACTGTAATCATGGGCTATCATACATTGGCCACCAACTCTGCATATTTTCAATGCGCAAGGTCTGTGCACTATTCACTCGCTAGCAGCGCCTGATGTAATTCACGTTTTACATTGGACAAGTACACCTTCTCCTCATTAACCAGGAGCTTAACATTGGAGTAAAGAGCACGCAGGTATCATTAATTTTTTACACCGGCATTTCTGATTGGCTGTTCGAATTTTCAACTGGTAACGCTTTACGCTAACAACTGGCATGACTCAGTCACTTCCTCCATCGGATGGAGGAAGTGTAAATGTGGTCTGTTGTACAGACAAATTGGTGCTTAATTTATGTTCAAGAAATGTGATTCAGAAAATTGTAGTTGTGCCTTTTCGGAGTGCATTTTTCTACTGTCGCTGACTTTTGTTCACGTTGCTCTCCTGTATTCACACAGTATAAAAACCAAATGTGTGTTTATTGTACATGTACATGTATGTGCTTCAAGCACGCGGTTATTAAACATTACTGGAGAAACGAAATAGTTGCTGTTACGCCACTTGCATGACAAGGCTAAAACATTTTCTTTCTTTGTTGTAAATCTAACCAATGACTGCCAAGGTAACATCAACCACTGATAAAACACGTGCTACTGAATGATACCTGCGTGTTCTCTACACTCAAGGAACCAGCGAGAACATTGGGAAATAGTGGCGCCTCTTTTGAGACTTTTTGTCAGTTTGAAATTTCATCGACTTTCCCGCGTAGCTCGGTGACAATGTCGGATTTATAGAGTGACAAAGTGGCCATTGCTCGGGGTCTCCTCCAAGTGGGAACTTTAAAACAAAGGCTATATCATTTAAATGCAGAGTAGCAGTTAAGTCCATAATTCGTAGGCCTTCCTTCAAGAACGGTCCTTAAACATGAGAGGACATCAATAAAAAGTCAAGGATGTCAACATCAGGGTCCCTAAATTTCACAGGATTTATATTACTTTAGAAAACAGGAAATGAGGGCCTCACTTCCTCTTTAACATGAAGAAAGTAATTTCAAACACGGAAAAAGAGCGCCGGCCAGTTTATACCACTTTTGCTGGAGAGGGATCTATGGACAAACAGAGAAACAATTCTATAGAATGTGACACCTTGAATTTCAATTAAAATATAAATTGATTTGGAAAATCTGATGGCATCATTTTTCGGACTTTAAAGAGCATGGTGACGTATTTGTTGTCACGCGTGTGCTGATATAGTGCATTTTAAAAACTGGTGTGGTCACCCCTTAAACAAAAACGGCTCCGGCTTCACAGTAGGACAAATGAGGAGTTGAATTTTGTAGACGCAAATCATTAGCGAGAAAAGCTTGCGCGATAACGTGCTTCGCATACAATACATGGCGTTATCTCGCACACACTTGCGTGACCTTGCACTGTCGCGATTTCCTTGCGTTAGCTTTCGGATTTGACGTTATCGATTGTACTGCCAAAAACGACTCTTTTGGAATAATTGAAGAATAGGACAGACTTCTTGGAATCCTCGGCTTTTCCAGTCCAACAAAACTACAACGTTTTTGATGTTTTTGTGATAAAATGTCTGCCAGAAATTTGTTGAAACCATGTTCAGCTTAAAATACCATGCCAGATATTGAGCCAGCAGACCGTTACACACTGACCCCGGGGTACGTTGTTCGATTCCGCACTCAGTGAGGCTGATTTCAGAAAAATGCTTTTCTCGTCGATAATGTTACTTTGATGCGTATCTCTTCTACATATTTCGCTAGGCATTTGTTAATCAATTTTCGGAAATGTGTGGGAAAACGGTCCAAGCAATACGCCCATTATGATTGGGCAGGTCAAAGTTTTCACCCTCTACGCCTGGAAATTATTGAGTGAGGGAAATGGACCTCACTAAGCATCTCATGTACTTGGTTACCGCTGCACTAGCCCGTTACCGTTGCAGTTCCCCGTGATGCTCCGTGCGAATACTTGTACGCACGGGTAGGAGTTTTTGAGTTCCTGGGGGAGAGAAAACCCTGTTACAGCGGTTTCCTGGGCGTGTCATTGCAATGTTCATTAAATCCACGTACATGTACTTTGCTAACGTTGGTAATGCTTCACTTTTCAGCCCAGAAAATTGAACTTGAGAAACGTGGCTCATTCAAATGTGGACGACAGTATTGCTCGTGCCCTCCAAATACGATTCTGTGCTGCTGCTATAAATTCGGCAAATAAACCTACAGTCTATGAGATAATGTCATGAATATGTACACCTTTGTGATACAATAAAGTAATCATAGACTCAATTTTCTTCTTTCACTTGATTTCAAACTAAAAAATAATCCACAGGAAACACTAAAAAGTCTTAAAGAGGTCGTGTAATTCTTACCCGGGTACTACTGGCAGTGTCTGGCTTCGCCGGTTCCGGCAAATGAACCTGCTAAGACGTCTGATTGGTTATAGAAGACGAATTTTGGCATGCAAATCAATCAAACGTCTTAATAGGTTAACTCGGCGAAATCTGTCAAGTGCTTCCGACAGACCAAATTGGCTAACGGGTGCGTGCGATTTCACCTGACCTGAGTTAGCTGTTGAACCGAAATGAAGTTGGAAGTGTCCGTACAGCCAGTACGAAGATGCCGCATTTTTGTTGTGGCGGTGAATGGAAAAATTCGTCAGAAAGGTACAAAGCATGCGCATACGCAGGGGGGTCTCGAACGAGCCCCCCATTTGGCGAAGTGGACAAAAAGGACCGCGACAGAGAAACGAAAAGTCCGAGAAAACGAGATACAAGTCCACTAAAAAGGTGCAAACGCACAATTCACAGCACGTACATCTCCGATAGTGGTACTGTTTTTTAGTCGACCAACTAATTTGTTAGTAAAAGGTCCACATCGCCAAGAATTCGAGCCCCCATACTGAAGGCTGGGTGCGCGCATGCAAAGATCTGTCTTTCTCGGATTACCTAGGACAATAAGCCACTCCTTTTACTGTAGATCACCAAGGTTACCAAGGTTAAAAGAAATCTGGCGTATTTCAACGTGAACGCTCACACCAAAATCTGTAGTGCTCATTTCTACAAAGTACACTGTGGTTTACTGTACTCCCTGCTGCAACCCGGAGGATTTTATCCTATGGGGTGTATATACCTCATTGATTTTATCAACCCAGACGCAACGAAACGAAGACTAACAAGCGAAGACATACAGTAGCGTTTTAACAACAACAACAACAACAACAATAACAACAAACCGTTGGTTTCAAAACTCATAGGACATTGGTTCCACAGTTAATTATATTAATTTACAAAGAGTATCCTCTTGCCTCATCAAACACTCATAGTTCCGTTTCTAATTGCCATTGCTTGTTGAATGAAGGATGCTGTATATCTCAAAATATACATAGATTCTGAAGCTCCTGGTGCCTTGTGTTTCTATCTCTAACAATTCATTGTGGTAATAGATATTTCTGCAAGGACAAGACAATCAAACAAAAAGTATATCCTCTTTTTCAAGTTTATCGGCGTTACAAGCTTTACAAGTTCTGTCTGGTCCAGGTACATTGTTTCTTCTACCCAACTCAATCATAAAATGATGAGTAGAAAAATTTGCAATTGCAAATACTTGACTTAAAGGCAGGCTACCACATGAATACTTTTTTCACATGTTAATTCAGATTAAGTGAATGGTAAAACCAAGATTGCTTGAATTCTGATACCAACAATTTTAGTACGACATTTTAAGTATTTCCACTTCAATTTGTGTACTTTAAATCAAGAAATAAACGCAAAAAATAAAAAATAGAAAAGAAATTTTTGTGAGCGTCGTCACATGATCCGGTCTCCGCCTTCGTGTTGTTCTGCACCAGCACCGAGCCGTAGTGGCCTCGAAAACTGACGGAGTTCGACCGAGTATTACGAAACTTTGCATGTGCGAAGGATGTGGTAGGCCTAATAGCAATCAGAACGTAATTGTCAGGCACAGAATATTTGACATTTAGCTAGTAATATCACAAGCCTTGATTTCAGTGAATGTTTGGTAGACAGCCGCTTGAATTGGCGATTTGTAATCAAATCGCAAAGACACAACGGCTTTTGGTGCAAAGCAAGTAATCCCAACATGTCTATCCAATTCAACATTTTTCCCAAAGGGCGTTTTAGGTCACAAAATCTACCACAGTTTGACACACACGATTTTCTTTATTTAAAATAGTCTTCAATTGCCCAAAACACCAAATCCGTTTTTTGTGTTGGCAATAATGACGCGATTGCTTTGGAAATCGTCTTAAGTTAAGGTTTGGCAAAGAGAGAATTATGAGTTTCTGAGTGATTCACTAAGGCTTCGATTAAAATTGACATCTTACCAGCTGAGCAGCTTCTGTTTTTTCATCATCACTCCGTCAGCTTCCATTTTCTTTAAAAAATGGAGTAATTTCAGTGGCGGATCTAGGATATCACAAGGAGGCCCAAAATTTTGTCCGGCTGTAAGCATTTGCGCAAACCACGATTGTAGATGAGCATAGCACCGAATGGGGGGAGGTCGGGAGGGGGGCTCCCCTTCCGCCCAGGAAATTTTTCTGTTTTTTCCTCTAAAAATCAATCATTTTCCTTGGTTCCTGAAGTATTATCCAAGAAAAACAGGCAACAACAAACACGGAGAACGTGTCGTACAGGAAAACCTGAAAGTTCCAGAAAGTCGAACTCACGACCTGACGGATAGAGAGCGCGTGCTTTACCACTACACCATCACGACTTAGCTACTAACCTTAGAACAAGAGACCTACTTGTTTATGGTCCACAGCGTTTGCGCGCGAAACCTACTTCTTTTTGTAATGCTTATTACACATTCTATATTTTGTGCAATCGGTTCTTAACAAATTTGTTGTATTTAAAATAGTCTTCAAATGCCCAAAAGACCAAATCCGTTTTTCGTGTTGGCAAAAATGACAGGATTGCTTTGGAAATCGTCTTAAGTTAAGTGTATTTTACAAGGTCCAAGTATGTTAAATTGCAATAATATCTTCAAGGTATTACTATTTGGATGTATTTTATTCAAATCATCGTATTATTGTATCTTTAGTTATTTAAAAAAAGTGAAAATAAGAAAACGCGCGAAAAGTTGACCTTTGACACCGTGACATGGTATTGGGGAACACAAACCAGATCACATCCCACAATGCAGTTCACTGCTATTATATCACAGTACACGAAGAACAAAGACCGTTCAACCTTGGCGTGTTTTAGCCATGGTGCATCGGTGTGTGTATGTGCTAACTATTTTAACACCACCCAGGTGGAAGGCATGAGCGCATTTAAATTCTAAAAAGACAAGCATCTGGCTCCGTAATGGCAGGTTTACGTGTGCTCTCCTCGTCTTTTGAAAATGACTGTCGAGTCAGCCCTCTGTCGGAGCCGAAATATGCTCCGACCATTTTGAGGACGGCTGCTTTGACGACAAACACATCATGAAGGTTAAAGCTGGTCTTATAAAAAGGTAAGTTACCTTGAGAATTTTGATGTCTAATAATTCATGACGCTTTCGCAGGGCCTGAACAATAACAATCTTTTTTCACAATCACCGTAGTTCTCAAGTGTTTAAAATCTGTTGTTTTTCCGTGAAAGATTTAGTTATAAATGGATCAGTAAAACTAAAAGCCACAACAAATAAAGCTGATCTCAAAAGATGCATGTACTTTGAAAAGAATGCAGACTATGAATAAAGAAAAACAGGATGGTAACTCAATTCCAAGGTTTTGATTATTAAAGTAGTCTGTTTCAAAAAAAGGACTAAAATCTAGTTTTGGCATTTGCTTGAAGGTTATAAAAGAAGGCGAAAACTTGCAATTAGATATCATCGTGTTTTACTTTAATCATGGACAACTCTGGATTCAAAATGTTTTTTTTTTTACTATTGAATTGCCGCTGTTGAGCTTTTCAGAGTATGTAAATGAAAGGAGAACACCTTCCACCTTGTGCGGAACAAAAGAGAAGCTGGAGTTCTTGAAATTCGCTTAGAAATCGATGCCCCTCCAATGCCGACTGCTGGTGCTCCAGATGTGTCCAAGGAGGATGCCGTGGCACAGACAAATTCAGACTTGGTGCTTTGTCAATGGACAGCACTGGAATTTCTTTCCGACACATATTTGACAGTCACTACCAATGTTTTAGATCAAATTTTTGATAGTGGTACAGATAGCAATGCCTGAGTGTTTATAGTACCAGTAGTGGAAATTGTGAAAAGCTTTTGTGTGTTGTATTTGGCTGTCCCATTTGTATAGATGAACCCAGTGATATACTATGTTCTTATATTGAAACTAGTGGCAGATTTAGAGGGGGGCCATGCCCCCCCTAAAATTCTCCCAGATTCCATTTGACTGTTTGGGGGTGGGAATGTCTGACGGGCAAAATACTGGCTAATACCGTGCCCTGGCCCCCCTAACTCAAAATTCTGGATCCTCATTTCAATGATTCTTCAATACAATGACTATTAATATTGCGGCATAGCTTTTTTAAGTGTATTTGATTGCATTAAACTGTTGTAGTCCCATACAGTGTGTCGGTAAAGGAAGACTTTCTTAAGTGGGGTGAAAAGGTACTTGTTTGGGTCGTCAGTCTTTTCGTGCCACAATCTCATCTAAATTGTACACAGAATAATCACTTGCACAGAATTCAAACATTGTCTTGGGAATTTTTGAGTGAGTGGTATAAGCACTCCCTCCAGATTTACCAATTCCTACTCATGTGCATACTTTTTGTGTTTTCACACCATGTCATAGACATCTAAAGCTATTGCATACTGGAGCTTTTGGGTTGAGATTCAGTGGTTGCTGTGTCGTGTTATTTGATTTCTCATTGAATTACAGTAGAACTCGCTAAGTTGTATCCAGTAAGACTGAGATATTTCATCAAAGTTAGAGTTATTTGGAGGCGTTGCTGCGGAATTAATGCTAACCTTTCTAAAAGTTCCCACTGAAGCGCTACCAATTTAGAGAGTTCTACTGTATAAGAAGAGAGCAGAAGATTCAGTCTCGACTTCAGACTATGGCCCAGATTCAAAACTTTTCATTTTTTATGTAACAGCCATAGTGTTCAATGTGTTCGCTTCAAGCACACAAACTGGGCTCCAATGAGACCAATTCCTCTGTTTACCTAGGTAATCCATAAGTTCAACTGATGTTGAGTTTAGAGGTTTATAATGTAGTCCTAGTTAAATTACACTTGTCGTGACCATGTTATTATAAGTAACCAAATTGATGAGCATCAATAAATGCTGCTCGCTGTGTTAATTATTTACCATTCTGAAACCACAGAAGTCTATTCATGGAATGCCTACTTCAATTTCATGCCGCTGAAGTCGCACTGCGATTGCATTCGTTTATTACGATGTTTGATCTTTCTGTGGAATTTGTCACTACAACTTTTTGCAACTCGTTTGAATTACATAAAACTAGTCCCCGTGTCACAAGTTTTTATAACAGAATACATAGGTCATGTGGAGGAGTTGGCATTCCAGGGCTAAGACAACTGTTGATATCTATAAATGGGTGAAAATTTTAAGAAAATCCTTGAAACTCAAAGTCTTCCTCATTTCCTGGCGGAGGGTAGAAAGCTCTGATGCAGGCTACTGCGCATGCTGGAATGACAACACGGACTGTTCGTCCTAAGTGACCGTATACCCATCTTTGGAACTGTCTGTAGGCCACGTGTCAAATCCTTTTATCCAAGGGTCTGTCATAGCCATCAGGATATTGGCTTTTGTACTGCAACCATGCAGTCTCCAAAACACCACGATTGATGTATACAGGTTTAAACCCCCATGCTCCACAATACATTTTTTCTTCTGTGTTAGTTGTCACGCTTCATTTCTTCATCAAGTTTTGCAACAACCTTGTCAACCTCTTGGCAACATACT
>NMRA01000006.1:533876-560999 GCA_002633005.1 Phoronis australis | reverse complement strand
CCGGTCTCCAATCTTTTTACTCGAAATGGAACTCGAAATTAGGTTTGGCATTTTCTACTCTACTTTTGGGCGAACTCAAGATAAGTGTCTATTATTCTATGCTCGAGTACACAATAACTTACGTAGATAATTTATTGCCCTTAGTTCACAGTTTGTAAACCCAATATTAAAGCAATAAGTTCGAGTTTGAACTCGAAATTTCGAGTTTTTACTTGAGTTTGTAGCACGAATATAAGGGTCTTCAAGGGCAAACTTGAACTAGAAACTCCTATGCATAGACTATAATGTATTCGAGCACAGTCTGATAACCAATTATCTTAAGTTCGCACAAAAGGTGCAGAGGAATTGCCAAAAATAGTTTCGAGTTCGTTTCGAGTACAAAGATTAGAGACCGGGCCTCGTTGGGGGCAGACATATTTTCGGCCTTACATGTTTATTCATTGGATCACGTGATGTGGACACAGATGGTGTTCTGACCAGATTTAATTTTTTTTCTGCTAATATGCAGATTTGTCTTAATAAGGTCAGCACCATTTCTGATTCCCGGAAAAATTGAACATAACAAGTAAAATGACTTAGACTGACAGTCTATAAACTTTGTGCTCTTTTGTTGTCAATTATATCACTACGGCCTTGCCATAGGAAATTAAAAAACAATGAGTTCAATTTTCCTAGAATGCATCTTGAAGGCAGTGGCAAGGGTATCAGAAAGTGTACACATTTTGAAACACCAAATGCCTTAACTACTCTTGTCCCGAAAAGAGTAACATTTTTTGGACAATTTTTTCAAAATTATGTCCATGTCTTTCAATCTCACCCAGTAATTCTGATCTACTATGTCGTGAAAACCGACATGGAAGTTAATTTCCAAGAAAATGAAAGTTGGTTTACTCCATGATAGCTGTTCTCTAACAGAATTTTTTCGGTGCTGTTGGTCTTACTACCAAACCGAATAGCTTTTGTTTTCCTGGTATTCACGCAGAAGCCAGAGAAATCCGCAAAGGTATTTAAAACACATAAAGTAGGTCGTGAAGACTTGCCAAGGTATCTTAAATAACAGAGGTGTCATATGCGTGTTGGGTTAATAAGAACACACTCATTAAGATATATTTTGGACAGGTCATTACATAATTTGCAGTGTAGGGCTTATGAGCTGTCTTACAACATCTCTTGTGGCGCTTTTTATTGCCCATCTTATCAGAGATTTTCATTTTTTATTTTACTTATCTGCATTCAATATATTTACTTGTAATTGTATTAGTCACAATAAATGACATTATATCGCCTACCTCGGTCTCCTTTTCATCTCTGGTAACGAGTTTGTAATATATTATTATGTTATATATTATTCGAAACATATGTCGATCATAAAACTAGGTACACTAATACATGTAGAGTGTGTTACGATAATGAAGAAAGATTGGAACAAATTTTTACGTTTGCATGAATGAATTATTAATAGAAACAATAACGGTAATAATATTCATGCATAAAATACACACACAAGCTACGCAAATAAATATAGGACACGTTTTTCGAAACTTGTGCAAACACACCTAATCTTCCATTTATAATTGCAGAGCAAACACTCAGAAACCAAATGTCACTGCTTTCCGGAAAATAATGTAACATGATTTTAGCACACGAAAATATTTTGGTAGACAACTCCCAACATGTACTTTGATAGGTTGTGACAAATCCAAATAAAGTCGTTTCCAATGTTTTCGTCATGTGATCTGAAAAGAGTGATAGTTATCAACATCACGTAATAAATTGTTCCTGGTAACAGTTGCAACCACGGGATTTTGTATCTTACAGCCTTGCTTCAGCTTGCAAAAGTGACTTAAAAAATCAGGTGTTTAATGAAGTGAGGGGATGCCTGTGGCGAAACGCGCACTTTTAGCCTCGCTGGAGGTAATGTGTCATTTTGATAACCCCCAAGTCTTTCTCCCCTGTGTAGTTAAAATGCTTGTTGGTTGTATCGCTGTTGACGAACCATATAATATTTACTTATTGTTTGCATGTACCTACATTGATATTGATGCTTTTGAAGCATGGGCGACTACAGTTTAATGCACAGCTGAGCACGAGTAGTTGCTTTGAACCACATTTCAAAAACGAAAGAACTTAGTCGCGCACTGTCGTTTGTATCGCATTCATTTCAGTACATGTAGCTGGCACTTGATTTCATGTACCACAACGAATGTTCTGTATGGGCATGATGCCATTTTGGGTTCGTTGGATGCATTTCCACTCATTTGATATATTTCAGCCATTAATTTACAGGCATAAGTTGAGAAGCCAATGCTCTAAAAATGAAAATGAGCATCTTCGTGGCTTTTGAAAAAAAAATAAAGTTTTAACAAAAGTGACAGGGAAGCTTAACTTCAAAATGATGCGGTGCAAACTATTCGGAGCCATGTGGACCTGAGCTTTTTTAATTTTGCCCTCACCCTTTCAACGCTTTGTAAATTGTACCACTAGTTAAATTCTCGTCCACCAGTCCTCAAGCGGCAAGGTGGGGGGGGGGGGGGGGAANGATCTTTTGAAATCATTTAGTCTGAGTGGGATATTTATTCATGCATTTAGTGATATTTAGCGATGATAATGGACTGACATTCATATTTCTTGAAAAATCATTGATTCACTTCCCACATTTAGTAGTTTCACTACAGTACACCCCCGCAAACACGCCGTTTTGAACCTACAAGTACGTTATTTACACTACTATGTCTTATTTGCCTCCCACTGCCAAGAAAATGAAACTTTACTCAAGCATTGACAAAGCGTGGTATATTGTACTTTCATCACATCAAATGACAGCGTAGGCAGCCAACCTGTTAGTTATGTATTTTGGCACCTCAGACATACCAAAGCGGAAACTTTAAAATGAATCGGATGGCTTTGACAACACGTAGTTTTGGATATTTTTTTGTTTTGTGGGAAAAAGTTTTGCGGTTAAGTGCGTTCTTTCTGAATATTTCCCGGCTCCTTTGTGTAAAATCAGCCATGCCCTTAGTGAAACAAGTTACGGTAAAGTTTCGAAGTTCATCGCGAATCCCCGTATGCGACACATATTGTCGCTGGTGCGACAATTTATGCCGAGTGCGGCAATAGATGTCACAACATCACCCTTAGTTACGAACACATTTGCAGTCAGAAGAAGAGTTTCTTCCTCTAAGAACAAACCCCTCGTTGATAGCGCAATGGCGCAATGCTTCTACAGTATATATATGCAAACGGAAGTGAGTTTCGGCGATCTCTTTCTATTATTTGAACAGGTGAGACGCTCAATAACAATGGCGAAAAATGTCAAACGTGACTTAACTAGGAATGGAAAACATGAAGCACATTAAGCATACATAGCTTTTTGCTGATCTTTACTAAGACTACAATGTACAATAAGAGTTAAGCCCAGAAAGTGCTGGAAAGCAAAACATTAGATACTTTCGCCAAGTTAGATGGCTTGTTCACAAACACAATAAGATTGTGTAATTTTTCGGTTTATCTTTAATATATAAGCCTTGTGATTTCAAAAGGATGATCAGTTTCTAAAGTGTAAACTGTTCATTGTGGTACGAGACGCCATTTCGACAATCTCCAAGACGTAACGTTAAAACTATATCTTTGATGGTACTCGAGCAACTAGTACATTTAACTAATCATAGGGGTGTCTTGGCTTGGCTGTTAGGGAATATGATCGATATATAAATGACCCACCAGCGTAAAATGTAGGAAATGTTCCAGTCATTCCCATTTGTTGAAATCTTGAAAACCCCTATCAGTTTATTGTTACGTAGTATTTCGACTACCTTTGACTTGAGTAGTTACAAATATTAAAAAGGGCAGGGCTCGAAGAAAACGAAATCAAGGGAATCCGCGATCCCGTGGTTAAACCCTAACAAGTACAGTGCATTGAAGTGGTGGCGATGTAATCGATAAACTTCCCACCAAGCATGCGCATTGATGCCCACACACGGAATTCCGTCATCATATATCCACAGGGTCACTTTCCAGCATAAATGGCGCTGTGTCAGAGGGTAGCGCCTCCTTTGAGATTCTCTTGGCTTGTTTGAAGTTTTACCTTTTTCCCCTTGTAACTTTATAGAGTGACCAAGGGGCAATTGCTTTGGGTCCCCTCCAAGTGGGTATTATAGATACAAGAGCTGTATGATTTTCAATGCAGAGAAACAGTTAAGTTCGATCGGTATCCGCAGGCCTCTCTCTTATACCTGTCCTTAACAAGACAGGATATCAATAAAAAGTAAAAAAACAGCTCTCGTGGATGTCAACATCAGGGTTTTAAATATGTGTTTTAATTTAGAAAACAGGAAATGAGTGGTGTTGTCGAGGGACTCACTTCATCACGGGTCTCTTTGTCATGAGGCGATATGTAATTTCAAACGCGGAGAAAGAGCGCCGACCATTATTCAATGCTGGAGAAGGATCAATGAAGAAACGGGGAACGAATTCAATCTCTAGAATGTGACACCATGACTTTCAGTTAAAATATCAATTTACTTGCGCTGGAACATATGAACGTAACATTTTTACTGACTTTACAAGTATGGTGAAACATTCGTTTTCACGTGCGTGCAGATGACGTGCATGCTGGACAGTTTTAAAATTGTGTGTAGAGCACCCGTTAAACAAAAATGTCTTCGGTTTCACATTAGGGTAAACGTGGGATTGGGTTTTGTAGACGCTAGTGAATGGCAAAAAAGCTAGCACGATAACGTGCTTTGCTTGTAATGCGTGATCTTGCATTGTCGCGGTTTTCTTGCGCCAGCTTTCGCTTTGGCAAGTGTTTGCTTTTTCAAGGACACTACGGCCAATAGACGACACTTTTAGGATTAATGTTGTAAAGGCTGGAGTCATCAGCTCTCCCAGACCTACAAAACAACAACGTTATTGGTGTTTTACGATAACATTGGAAATCACCGATTTTCACAGATGTCTGCCAGATTTTTTGAAATCGTGGTCAGCTTAAAATACTATGCCAATTATTGAAAAATGCTTTTCTCGCCGATAACGTTACTTCGATTCATATCTCTTCTACATGTTTCGCTACGCCTTAATGTTTACTAATTTGGCTGAAATGTATTGGAAAACTGTTAAAGCACTACGCCCATCACGACTATGCAGGTCTGCACACAGTTTTCACTGCCCTCTACGCCTGAAATTATTGGTTGGGGAAATCAGACCCTACCAAGCACCTCACGTACTTGAATACCACCGCACCAGCCCCTTATCAGTGCAATTCCCCCAGATGCTCGTTTCAGATACTTGTACGCACAAGTCGGAGTCTTGAGTTCATAGAGAGACAAAGCCCTGTTACAGCGGTTTCCGGTGCGCGGTGTCATTGCAATGTTCATTAAAACGTTATTAAAATGCCTGCTCTTTGGTAACATTAGTAATATATTACTCCTCCCGCTTGAGCCCAGACAACTGAACTTGAGAAACGTGGCTCATTCAAATGTGGAGGACAGTATTGCGCGTGCCCTCCAAATACGATTCTGTGCTGCTGCTACAAGTTCGGCAAATAAACCTACCGTGTTCGAGATATTGTTATGAATTTGTACACCATTGTGTTGCAATAAAATAATTCATAGTCTCATTTTTTCTTCTTTCACTTGATTTCAAATGATAAAAAACAATCCTTAAAGAGGTAGTATCAATCTCATTCAAGCATAACTGACAATGTTTTACTTCACCGGATGAACATGTTAAGACGTCTGATTTGTTGTAGACGTCTTAGTTAACTCGGCAAAATTTGTCACGTGCTTCCGATAAAAGTTCGTTTTACTTTCCTGTCATTGCTTCAGAACCATTGTGAGAACCGAAAGTCTGGCCGAAATACATGTACCAAAATCTGGAACCAGGGCCCGTTACAAGATGACTAACAAATCTTAAATTTCAGTTAATTTTAAAGTTTCCCAAAAATGTTTTTAAAAAAAGTTGCAGCATTATAAATAACGCTCAACAAAACAAAACTGTTAATTATATAACACTTCTGTCTCAGTTTTATTTGCTAAATGCTACATCTCTGCAACTCATTCGCCGTTTCCTCGGTAACTACAATGTTAAATATTGTTGTTAATTGAGTATTTTCAGAAAATGTTACAAGTTTAACGCACAATTATCGTTGTTTTCATCTTTTTATCTCTTCTCAAATAATAAATCGTTACATTAATACAGTTTTCTTTAACTAGAGTAAAACAACGCGCAAGTACATATATTATAGATTGTGATCAGCCACGTCTGGGTGAAGCATTTAAAAATATGCCGAAAAATATCATTTCATTTAGGCCACCGTTTATGTACGTATTGGACGATGGCCCTCAATGNCAAGTCTCATTTGATGCATTCTAGAGGCATCAGAATACTTTTTTGACATACATTATGGAAATGTGTTCTCAGCGGCCGCCGCCAGGGCCTGCCGGACTGGTTCCGGGGCGCATGCGTATCAGTCTTACTATTTTTGTAAATAATCTTTAGGCCGGGTGATTTTCCCACTTGTCTTGGAAGGCTTTGCTGGAAAGCGATTATTGACAAAACAGATCAGGTTCGCGAGATATATTCAATAATAAGAAGAAATAATTAAGTAATTCCACGGAAATCTGCCGTAGACTTATTGACATTCATCACTTTGAATACATGAAAATTGAATTCCTACTTCATTTACATAAAGAAGTCTTCTTTTATATGAGACCGTTCGGCATAGTTCACATTCCTCCATTGAAAGTAAACAGATGAAAACAACTTGGTCGGTTTACGTCATGCACCCTGGCTTGCCTGCATATCAGAACTCATCTGAAACAGTCAGATAGAACATTACATCATCCGTTTGGTTGTACGAGTTGATTCTTATTTGGAATTAGCAATTGCTTCTTTTTTATAACCTATCACCAGCAATATCTTTGTTGAACTGAATTCCACGTGGCAAAGATTTTAGCTTTAACCTGAACATCACTTCGTGTCGGACTAATAACAGGCTAATGACACGTAGTTAACATTTGCGAAAATACGCACGTGCGTCATAAACGCAAACAAAACTATAATGATAGTTGTTAATTGAAGCTTAACTTTTCTGTGAATACTTAAACCTCATGCCTTTAAAAACGAGTTTTGATTTAGAATCCTTAGGGTGAGGAAATTCTCTCAAACTGTCCCTTAGTCAAAATAGGTGTCATTTCTGGTCACACAGTGATGTGAAATTTTATGGGCTTAGTCTGAAGACGTAACGAAATGTGAACTCTTACGAGCCCAGAGATCAATTCTAAGTTGAATAAGGAATAACTTCAGATCAGTTTTATAACAGTAAATGACCTAAATTGAAACTTAATTTTGACATACTACACGAAACTGTGAACGCTTTCATAACTCTTCCGCAATCGTAAAGTAACAGTCACTAACAAGGGTCCCTCATTTTCAGAACTATTTTTCTCCGATTAATACAGTTTAACGACTTCAACAGTTTAATTTTATACCTGTACAATGATTTATTGATTTGACGCCAACGATTAAAATTTTCAACTAAAAAGTACTATATTAGATTTTGTTTTTAAATGCAGTTTTATTTTAAAAGAGCATTATTTTTATCATAGTTGGTTTGTTACAATTCTTATGAGCAATAATTAAAGTAGGAAGAGCTTCTATAAACTAAATATTCAGCAACTAAGTCGATAATTACAATTTGTCTAACTTTGAAAGGAGATGAACCAAGTCAATTCTTACCAATAACACTCCACACCTCAACGTCGCTCCATTTAACTTGATATTTGCAGCCGGATATCATGTTATAGGTTTTTGGATTGGTGCTACAGTAGCCGTTAGATGCGAAGTACCCATTGGAGCTGTCATATGTGTAGTTATTATCAAGGAAGAAAATCAAGTCATGACCCCCGCCAAAGGTTGGACTATAGGTGCGATAATGGAACACAGCTTGGTGTGTATTCTGGTACTGGCTATAGATGCCTGACGTGCACTCTTGTCCACACAGCCGAAACAGGAATGCGTTGCTGTCGTTCTTGTAACCACCGGCACCTGTCCAGGAGACAGAGGCATATCCACCGAACGTGGTACCACTAACGGAATCTTTCCCGATAGCGACGGTGGGACCTTTACCATCACAAATTTCGTGGAACGTCAACCCAGACATGCCGTGTTCCGTTGCCCTGTACAGGAGCCTGAACTCTTTACCTGGCAACCACCCCGATAACAACGCTACGTGGTCTGATGTTAACAGCTTTGAATCTTTTATGCCTGAAATATAGTCAAAGTGAACAAGGAAAAACAATAAAGGCCGAAGCAGACAATGAAGACGATGCATCCGAGTTAGTCGTGTACATCAAGCAGTCATGTACACGTCAGCGGATCGCTGTAGGATTAGTCATGTAAACTTGATTATTTTAATGAAAATAGCATGCGCGTTAGAATTGAGCGCGTATCATGGGTTTAGCGTTTCACCATTCCGTCTTGGCGTACTCTGAACATTTTGCATAATAATCAATTGGAAATTACGAACATAAATTTCTGTATCAAGCTCAGAGATGCGTTTCGTAATGCATCTGTTGTTACTAACGGAAATTAACTATTTCGGTAAGTAACTATAAAGTATTTTTCCACACTCCAACAAAAATGTCTGAGGAGATCGTTAACTTATAAACCGGCAGGACTTGGCTCAAGCCAGTTTGCAACCGCTAGTCCCCGCCCCTTCCATGCGAAGGTGTCCTTGAATATAGTAAATTTTGCACTTGGTGCTGGATTTGCGGTTTCGAAACACGCGACTTTTTTACTTCCGAGAAATTGTAAGACAGATTTTATGAGACTAAAAATTTTGTTTTCTTGTCAGCTAAACAGGGCAAAATGTAACATTATGTGTAAAGCTGGCTGTAATGTATGCGCGAAGTATCTTTAACTAAAGCAATGCTTTATCTACAGATACAAAAAAATAAGTTGCTGATTGGTAGATCATGATTATTAGATAGACATTAGGGGTGATTTAACCTAATCTGCAAATTCATGACGGCTAGATACACGTCGTGTTACAAATTCGGATTTTTCTATAACCCCTCGACTCCCCCACCCCACAACCCCCTCCCCCCCACCCACAACACCCAAGCTTGAATCTGCCATTCAATGAAGATCAGACGAGACGATTACAATCTGTCGGGAACGACGTTTGTAACGATTTTGTCGCGTTGTTTTTTCTTTCTGTTTTTGGCTTTCAAACTTGCCGAATCGACACTTTTATTTGCGAGCCCACTTCACGGCGCGACTCGATGGTCCTTCATGTCAGCGCTTATTCAGTGTTCAGATCGAGTCGAGCTGGTGTAGATTGGTTCGAGAGGGTTGTGGGTCGTGGGTCGTGAGGGTCGTGGGGTGTGGGGTCAAGGGGGTTTCAGAAGAATCTTACCAATTCTTTAACTGCATCAATTATATATGTTTTCATTGGGAATGAATGATAACGCAGTCTATACATGGAGTATTTGAGTAATCTAGAGACTGTGTCTCTAAATTATTCTTTATGTACCATTTGCCATTCGTCATTGCTTTTAACAATAAGTAGGACATCTCATAGCCATACGTATCTATGGGATAGCATACCAGCAGATACGTCTGAGCAGTATATTCAGAGAATATAAGTTTAGGAACCAAAATGTCAAATCTATCCACCAAGTGACAAATAATCACTCTGGTGTATTCAAACTTTAGCCGGCACGTAACAGACGAGAGTCGATTCACTATGTTGTCAATGAATGAGCGTTCCCACAACGTTACGGTTTTGGTGCCAATTTCATATGAAACCTGGGGAAAATTAAACACGCATAGTTTTCCCAAGAATACACCTCGGTCGTATTTGCGGAATGTTCTCTTCTATACGTCCACTGAGCCTGTCTGGAGGAAGCATGAGTATCTCAGAAGTTATTCACCAGATCCAAATTCAACTTTTTGATACAATGCTTTTGATACCGTTCCTCAATAACCTATCAAGAAACGGCAGTTTTAAAACGATTCACTTCTGCAAGAGGGGCAAAGGAAATCAAAATAGGACTTTTTAATGTTTAGAAAAGATAAAGTTGGTAAAACGAAAACAAAATAATCTGGAGTCTGTAACTACGTTTTAGAGTTTCTATCTTGAGAATATATATCAAATGAAATTTGGTCAAGTTAATGACTTCGTTATTTTAGTGAAATGCAGCTTTCGTTTTTTCTAAATATTTCTAACAGTCATGGCCACGTTACTAAATTAATGGTTTATTGAGGTACAATAAAAACTCAAATTCTATTGACGCTCTGTTTTCAGATTATATAAATTGTAAAGTTAGTTTTATAACCTCACAGATATTCGAATAAATGCTTATAACATTAATTTCAGTTTTCAGTTATCGATGACCTATTCATGTATGGTGTAATACTTTAAACAGATGAGATTTAAATCCACCAGTAATTGCATTTTGGTTTGAAAACTCAATTTCTTCACTGGCATATTTGTTCTTCCAAAACAACTTCATTACGTTCTTTTTGGTTGAACTGAAATTGGTTAAGCCTCGTGTGACTGCTTCAACAATTCCTAATGGGGTTCTGGAGAACAATGTATACGGTATAGTGTCTGAAAGCTCCATGTGAATTCGAACAGTCATTTCTGAAGCACGATGATCGGAATTTGATCAAAATTGGGCAGTGTTCTTGGGTCTTACATAACGTCAGGTAAGTATAAAGAGATAGAAAATAATAAAGATATAGATAGCTAAGTCGTTATATCGGTGTAGTTAAGTCATTATAATAAGACAATCAACGATTCTTCATTTTTTCAGTTGGCATTAATGCTGCGCCGTATAACCGAGCTTGGTCAGTAACTGTTTTTCCAATCGAATTATTCTGAGGCGTCCTAAAATTAAACACCTTCTGTCGTTGACTTAAAATTACAGGACCAAAAGGACAATATACTTACTTGTACAACTTCCTGCGCTTGTAGACTCCTTTTTGTAGTACGTCCAGTCAAATGCAGACACCAACGTCCCTGGCAAATTGTCGTTAATACAGTATTTGTGACACAATTGCTTACATTCGTTAAAGGCAAATGCATCACACGACTCATCACGCGAACACTCGGCAGCACATTTGACCAAGTCATGGATGGGATAGGGTACAACAGTGGTGTTTAAGCAGTCCATGTTCGTGTTCTTGGCGACATTGCTGTGATACACACCTTTTTCTTGACTTTCAATGTGGGCAAAAAACAGTACTCCAAACAAAAGAACAGCTATAATATTAAACAGAAACATTTTGATCTAGATAGCGGTGCTCATTCAGTCGAGATGTCGTTCAGAGCTACTGTTGTTGTGTGGCTGATGCCGCGTAGCGTTTTAAAAACCGTGCTCTTTTTCTCAACTGATATCGATCGACATGGCTGCCGCCAATCCGATGCGTGATATCCAGCATGTGACTGACGGCCGATGTAGCAATTCGCGCTAGGTCCCGGATTATAACTGTTGACGATCATTTAGTTTCCCACGTCCGAGACAAAATGAAACAGTCAGTGATCAACAAGACACATTAGTATATCGACTCCTTTAGAAATCAGTCAATGAAGAATGCCTGTTCATCTACTCGTTTTCTCAAATCTTTAGACTTCAGACACAGCCAAATCAGTCTGTACACTGTAGGTCACGCTGATGGCGTTGCTTTTAACATGGTAATGTGGTAGAAAGCTATTTCTTAAATCTACCACGACTGAGCAACGTAGGGTGATCTGTGTTTCTGCCTCAATCTCTCTTGTATTACAAATGTTACACATCCTTTCACTTCAGGGAACATCATTTTTTCTGCCTATTTCAGTTTCTAAATCTATGAGTTGAATCTCTACTGTTCATCACCGACTCCCACGGCCAAAACCAGTTGAATACAATACATTTTACACCAGTTATTTTGACCATGGGACTGTCATTGTTTTGGAGGTCTATCAGTTTGCACTGAAACACACTTAATTATAGTTTATATCTCTACACAAATAAGGCAAACAAAAATCACGACATGCCTACTCTCCCTTTGCAATGGCACTGGACCCCACAGGGCAAATAGAGCTTGGCAAGATGCCGACTATGAGAAAGAATCGTCAAGACACTGAAACTTAATTAATCAAATAGCTGTCTTTGGAAATCTCGAACAACTCGAAAACCGTAAGTTGTAGCGAAAAGTGAATGACACAAATCCGATAGAAAGTTTCAATTGTAAATTCTATACTAATCTTTTGTCCGTTTCATGAAAACTGACTTAAACCAAAAAATTGTCAAAGGTAAGGCTCCAATTCGGGCCAAGTTAAGGTTATCTCAAACCTTATTTAGTGGCCTTTTTTAATTCAAAATTTGTTTTTTACGAAAGGTACATTCATAACAAAATAATCCCTCGGTCGATTTTAATGAAGCCTATTTTTATTTGAACACTTCACTATTTACCTCGAAAACGCTGTTAGGAATTTTCAATTAGTCTTTTCTGGCAGAAAGTAAGGTATTTTTGTGTTCGTCTTTGTTGCATTACGTAAAAACTAGGGCCTTTATATTGAAAATTCTAAAATAGTTTTTAATGAGTTTGAAAAGTTTCAACGAAATCCATCAAACCGTTTTCGAGAACTCGTGTTCCTAAATTCAAGTAATGTCGATTTGCCGAAGCCGAAAAGAAGCCGATTTAACTGGTACAAGTGAAAATCTCAAAGTCTTTGGTTAATTATTCGGTGAAAACTTGTTTTCGTTCAATATAGCCCATGCATGCCTAAACCATGTTAGCTATTTCAACATTCACTCACAATGTCAACTGAATTTACAGTGCGTAATTAACTTAATTATCATTAAAACCTACCGTCCCCAATCACGAGATGGGATAAACTGTTGCCGTCGTTTGACCTACTTAAAATTAGGTCAACAGTTCACTGTTATACACAGTATGTACACGTCATGTGCCGGTAGTCTGATACGAAAGCCATTAAGACCAGTAACAAAAATCGAGTCGGTGATTAAGCATGAAGTTAGCATGACAGCGAAACAGCGAAATGTCAATTTACGCATTGAATTAAGGAATTTGGGTGAGGATTTTTGTCTTTTCAGAACTTCCTGTATCGAGACCACAGAGGTTTGAGGCGACTCGCATTATTCTCAACGGTCGTATGCATATACACGGATGCACAACTCCCTTTGTCTTTGTTTTCCCTGGCACCGTTCTATCTTAAGTACACCCCGTTGACTCAATATTATGGCGACTCGGAGAATGAAAGTAGTACATACATGTAGGAAGATGCCCTGTACCTGGCGGGAGGTTAGATTTTAGTGACCATCCTATTACCTTTGACCTCGGATAAGTAGTAAACAAATATACACGTGTACGGTTCCAGAGTGGTTCTGCTAGATCTTTTTTTCTCGCTACACGGTATGTATTTTGTTTTTGAAGTTAACCCGGTATATATTCTGTATTTGAAGTTAACCGGGTATATATTTTGAATTTGAAGTTAACCCGGTACATATTTTGTATTTGAAGTTAACCGAGAATTAAGATAAGGTATTTTGCTAGACACATAAGAATTTCGCAGAGTTATACACGCTGATGTGCCATGCACTGTGTGTCATGCTTGAAAATGCCGAAGCAGAGCGGGCTTTCAGTGTCTTGAATTGGGTGAAGACCTTTGTCAGATGTGCCATAGCTAAAGATACTCTGAACATATTGATGCGGGTGGCATGGCAACGAGTTCCAGCTGAGGACTTTGATTTCAATGCTGTTGCTCTGGATTACTTGTAAATCTGTTGTTTTAGGAGTTTAGCTTGCCCCCATACCCAGGCATGTTTACTGGAATACTGCAAAACTGAAATGTCTACTGCTTATTCAGCTTGGTCACACAACACAACAACATGTTACAGAATTGTCATATGTATTTGTGGTTGGTGTACAACAAAGGCTCTCTGCCAAACAACTCTGCTATCAAATTAAAAACTATTCAGGTACTATAGCAAACTACTCTGATAATCAGAGTAGTTACCTATTCATGTGTGAACTGTTCTGCTGTACAAATTAAATTATTCAGGTATTATTAGCAAAATACTCGCATGATCAGAGTAGCTTGCTATTTGTACTTGATTATATTATGATCTTTGTGCTCTAAAATGCCCTGACTTATGGATAATTTTGAAATTAGTCTGGCTGGTTGAGAGTACCTAGACTACTGAAAAATGCTTGTTTGGCTTAATTCAAGCCTCTGTAAATACTATAACTATTGTCTTATTATCGGTAAATATTGTAAATACTGTGTCTTGCTGTGAATAAAGTTTATTAGTAACACTTAGAACTTGAGTACTTTATTGCCGCGCATCCACTCCACTTACATGTATCTGTAATAACGCGAGGTTTACCAGGGGTCGCGAAAAACGGTGTCACACGCCAATGGTCATGGAGACCCCAAGTTGGAAATCCTGGATAAAGGCGTGTCATTATTGTAAAAATGGCCAATTTTGTATAAAAGGTTTGAGATGTCATTAAGATCGAAGACGAAATATCAGAAAAGACCGTTTGATGAATACTAAGTCGGATTTTGATCTTCGGTCTAGACTTAGGCAGAAGACTTGTTTTCACGTAGGTGATCATGCATAAAAACCACGCTTTCGCCACCTGTTGGGAATTCAAAAAACTGAGCGTGGCGATGTGTGCAGTGAAATACGGCTTCAAGAATAATCGTAGATATTTATTTACATTTTGGATACAATTGGGAACTCCTTTGCTTGATGGGGTACATTGGGTGGTAGTTGGGGATTCAGCGGGAACCTCTGAAGGAGTGAACACGGGGGGCACCTGGCAAAACTGTTCATCTGTTCGCAAAAATCGTGGTTCAGTGGTGTTGTTGAACAAGCAAGAATGGGGGATTGAGGCGATAGCGGGAAACACCCGTAGAGCGGAGGCTAATGCTATCGGAGCGAGGTTCCATGGCAAGATCTTCCTCAGGATCGGTGAAATCAGACGGGGCCTCCAACTCAAGGTAATCGCCAGGCCATATGGCTGTTGCGTGAGGTGGAGCACGTAATACGTGGGATAGCCGTGCTGTGGGTGGCGGGTATTGGTTTTCGGGGTTGGCCATAGGTGCATGGAGATCCGTCAGCCAACGTGATAACCTTGCCAGCGGGTCATACTGAAATGTCGTTGTAAGTCATAAATGGGGTTGCTGCCAATACGTCAACGTCAACGGACTAGATAACAAGACCGTCGAAAACGAAGGAATGCTTGTCACGTGTGAAGATAAGTTTAAGTTCGGCCTGGAAGGCGGTTTGGGAATTTTTACGAGCTTTCGCGCCCAACGAACGCGCACACGATGCGCTAATCATGTTTTCTGTAGCACCACAATCAAATGTCGAGATAAGGAGACGGCACTATGTGGACGCGAAGCGCGACAGCGGGGTCAAGAAGTACTGATGGTAAGATGTTGCGTCTTGTGCCTCAGTGGCCTCGTCAACGCCGGTGGACCATGCTTTGAGAAAGGCGCGCTTGTTGTCAGGCGGGAGGAACGGCCACCGAGACAAGAAGTGGTCTGAGGGAGTGCAGCGGGCGGTGGTGCATACGACGCACGACGGGGTTCTACGACTGCGAGGGGGGTTTGTCTTCGAGCTGGTTATACGCATGGAGCGAGTGTCCTCGATACACCTAAGCTCATCAAGTAGAGAGTCCATAGGCTAAGGAATTTCAGTTTGGATGTATGCCAGGGACTTAATTGTGCAACTCCGCGCCCTATCGTTGCTTAACAAGTTGGGGTAGACCTGGGTTAACCAGCTGTAACTATAAAAACACAATAGTATTTTCGAGGGAGGGAGTCATGTCTTCGTCGATATCGACATCTTCGCCATGGTGCGTTATGCCACACCCAACATTAAATAAGTTGTCCTCGAAAAAAGCAGTGAAGCGCAGGAATAGGTCTATAGAGCGTTCATTGGGATCTAATAATAATAGTCCAAAATCAAAAAAATGTGCTCCTGTAAAATCGAAGCCGAAATGTTGGCGGCTTTTCTACCGGACGGAGGTGGAAGACTTCACGATAAAATTACGGGATATATGGCTGGACAAAAATTAGCTATTTGTCGCAGTATGAGTTCTAAATGAGTCAATTATATGTGAGCAGAACGTCTTTGCGGTTCTGGGGTGTCTTCGGGGTCGTCGATCGGTCGGACCACGTAGCGCAGCAGCGGCGGTTTTCTTTAGTCAGCTAACGCCGTTGACAAGAAATGGCGCGAAGTAAGGGTCTAATGAGAGGATGTACAACAAACTCTGCTTCCAGGAATCAAATGAGGTTATAGCTTCATTTTAGTGACGGCAATGTTGGTTTACGTGGACCGAGCTGGAGAACATTTTCTCCCAATCGAGGCCGGTGATGGAACGTTTTCAGATGTGGCACACACTTAACCCAGCGGTTGATGTTCTATTGAGAACGGATTTGTCGAATGAACACTTTTGGAATTTTCGCAGTCTCAGCTATAGTGCTGACTTCCGCAGACTATAGAGACGTTTACTTGCACATTCGTCGAAAAAACTTTCGATCATCATACGGAATTATTGAATTCAAATTCAACATTTCAACTTCAGTGGTCGTAATTTTGCTAGTTTACGCTAATGAGTTGTCGAGCACTTACTTACAAATGAAACTCTTGCCTTCCTCTCGAAAAATTTGCGTGGTTTTGTGCGATCTCGATTTTTTAGCAAGAAACTTCGTTCCTGTCTGAGAGAAAATTTGAAGACAAAGAATTATGCTAGGTTATCCGAGTTGGATTTGATGTGGCAAAGCCATCACACGCAAAACCTTAAAACTGGGCGCAATAGAAATTTTGTGTTCCCTAGCAATGGATTGAGGAGCATTGGCCACAGAATAAACGACAACCTTCGGATTCATGCTTTTAATTAAGCAACTGACCGATGCCGTATAAGTTCCTAGTATTGTAAATGGTAAAAGTGCGCATTGGTATGACTGCTGTGGAGTCGTGATCAGTAGGCTATCGATTGAAACGAACTCAGTTTTATTTCTTTAGATCATAATTTATAGGATGAGAAGAAAATAACAAATAAATATGAGTGACTGATTTTCCTCATTTAATATCAAAGCGCATTAACCCACGCACTATTAAAAATTTAAGGTCATTCCTTAGAGTTATGAGATCATTCAGATAAGCGCCCTCTATTATTCGGTTATGCACCCCTCTGTGTTGCTGAGTCACCTCACGAAATCTAGAGAGGAACCGTACTTTTACGCAAACAGGAAATGCGGTGGAGATTACACATTTGAAAAATCTGATCAATAACCACTAAAAATATAATTCTTAAATCGGCGCATATCACACATTTTAAGTCTGGTCAGCACGGAGAAGGTCTCGGGTTCGAGACCCGGTTGGAGCAGACTTATTTTAATTAGATCACATGGTGTGGCCACAGATGTTGTGCTGACCAGATTTGATTTTTTGCGATCAGGCAATTTTGTGTCAATAAACTCAAGGCCATTTCTGATTTCTGGAAAAAATGAACGCAACAAGTAAAATGTCTTAGACTTACAGTCTACTAACCTTGTGCTCATCTTTAAAGGCTTACATGAGGTAATTTATTTTAATAAATGATTAAAATCATTCAGAGCCCTCCTTCGTTGTCAGTTTTGTCACTACGACCTTGCCGTAATTTTTCCTAGAATGTATTTTGAAGACAGTGACAAGACCGTCAGAAGCTGCACACATTTTGAAACACCGGGTTTCTATTCACTGTTCGTCTCCTGAAAAGCGTCAAATCCTTTTGGGCCAAATTTTCAAAATAAGTTCATGTTTTTCAATCTCACCAAGTTATTCTGATCTACCATGTCGTAAAAACTCATATGCAAGTTGATTTCCAAGAGAATGAGACTTGCTTTAGTCCATGATAGCTGTTCTCTAACAGATTTTTTTCGGTGATGTTGGCCATACTACCAAACTAAATAGCTTTTGTTTTCTCGGTATTCACACGGAGGCCAGAGAAATCCGCAAAAGTATTTGAAATATATCAAGTAGATCGTAAAGATTTGCCAGAGCCATCTTAGATAGTAGCAGTGCCCTCTGCGTATTGGGTTAATAAGAACACACGCTTTAAAATATATTGTGGGCAGGTTATTACATAATTTGCAGTGAAGGGCTTCATGTAGAAATTTAGAAATAAACCCATTTCTTTAAATTGTAAATATAGTGAGACTGGTACGTGTAGTGTGTTACGATAAAAAAGAGATTGGAACACATTTTTACGTTTGTTATGTTACTAAAGAAAGTGAACAATAGAAAATAGCAATATTCATAAGAAAGAGCCATAGTTATTTTGAACATCTGTTGCCTACTGTAGGTGTCAACATTCGAAAATGAAACAAGCGGTACAACTGGATTGAAAAGCGGGATTTTCGGGTTGTCAGAATAAATATTGATTATGTAATTAGCACAGATAGGTCCATTTTAAGTTGCCCAAAATTTATGCATATGCACATTTAAATCGTGGGGTCAAACTTGTTGACAGGTATTTTTACGTCAAGGTCCATTTTCAGATGGTGTTTACAACTTTAGTTCTGGGGTCAAACCACTCTAAATATTCTAGAAATTTCTGAGAGCAAATCGTAACAGCCAATGATATGACTAGATAAGATCATGCGGTTTTTATTAGTCAATCGCTAAATAAGTACATTATTATAATTTGGGCTGAAAATTATAAAATACTCAGATGAGCTATTGTATCGTGTTGCGTCACGAGGGACTGTGACCAGCAAGTACATGTACACTGTCGCAATACGGTGTGTTTAGTTCGAAGATTCACCAACAGGAATGTCATCCAACAAGTGGAGAGTTCTACAGCTTGTGGATCGCAAATAAGACATTTTATTATTTTGGTTGATTGATTGAAGTAATCCTTAAACATGGCGCTAGTTTAGTTACTCTACTTCTGTGTTAGTTTACTTAACAACAGGTTTCACATGTTTAATTAGTGATTTTCATATAATATGGATTTAATCATTCTCTCTCCATCTACGCACAATCTCAAAGCATAGCTATCTTTTAAACAAACCCAAAGTCAATTTCTGACACTGGTAATAACGGGGACATCAGGGTCTATGCAAAACCGCAAGGGGGAAATGTTCGTCACAACACACCGACAGCGTCTTCAGTTGAACGCGAGACGCAACACCTAAAAGCGTTTTATTTCATTTTTAGACGAATGTCAAATTCCGGGTGCCGCAAAAATCAATCAGACATCCCCTTTTTTTCTTTTTAGTCGAACTAGAAGATAGGGTTATGTCACGTGCGAAATCACAGTAGGCCCTACTTAACTACATGTATATGATAACATCTCTATTTCGACGTGTGGCGGGATGGCGGAGAACATTCAAAAAGTGGGATAGGCCGCCAAGAACGGGACAATTGGCAAGCATAACGCACGCTTTAGGTGGCTCAAGTATTGGACTAGATTCTTTTACAATTTCGTGTCACGAGTAACGGTACGTAAGCAACTACAGATAACATTACTGCTCGGAAATGGAGCATTACATCTAGCCAACATGTTAGCATTATACAAATGAATTGTTAAAAAAAAGAATAACAGTAATAATATATGCATGCATACAATACACAAACTACGCAAATAAATGCACGAGACGTTTTTCGAAAGTTATGCCAACACACTTTTAAATTTTCATTTATAATTGCAGAGCAGACAATCAGAAAGCAAATGTCATTGTTTTCCGTAAAATAGTGTAAAAGGATTTTAACACACAAAAAATTAAAAATGTCTTGTTGAACAACTCTCAACATGTACTTTGATAGGTTGTGACAAAGCCAGATAAAGGCGTTTCCAATGTTTTCATAAACTATTTGAAAAAGGTGATAGTTATCAACATCACGTAATTAAATGTTCTTTGTAACAGTTGCAACCACAGGATTTTATATCTTACAGCCTCGCTTCAGCTCGCAAAAGTGATCTAAAAGATCAGGTGTTAAATGAAGTGAGGGGATGCCTGTGGCGAAACGCATACTTCTTGCCTCGTTGGAGGTAATGTGTCATTTTGATAACCGACGAGTCTTTCTCCCCTGTGTAGTTAAAATGCTTGTTGGTTCTATCTGTGTTGACGAACCATAAAATATTTACTTATTGTTTCCATGCACTTGCATTGATGTTGATGGTTTTGAAGCATGGGCGACTACAGTTTAATGCACAGGTGAGCATGAGCAGTTGGTTTGAAACACATTTCAAAAACGAAAGGTCTTAGTCGCACGCTGTCACATTCATTTCAATACGTGATGCTGTCACTTGTTTTCATGTACCACAAGAGATATGTTCTGGGTGAGCGTGTTGACATTTTGGATACATTTCCACTCATTTGATAAATTTCAGTCAGCTATTTAAAGGCATAAGGTGACCAGCCAACTCCCTAAAAATGAAAACGAGCATCTTCGTGGCTTTTGAAAAAAGATAAAACAGTTTTACCAAAAGGTGACAGGGAAGAGCAACTTGAAAATGATGCGGGTGCAAATTATGTGGAGCCATGTAAGCTTTTTCAGTTTTCTGGTCTAACCTTTCCAAATCTTGTAAAATTGTAACAGTACTTATTAGTCCACGGGAACCCCAGCTATTGAGAGGCAAGTTTGGGCAATCGATTTCCAATAAATTTGGCACATAGGGCTTTGGCAAAAAGGGCTTGTAATTTTTTTCCAAATCTATTGCGTTTTACCCGAGCTATACCACGTCACCGCTTATATGATTTTCACTGAAGCCATGTTTTCACACCCCAACTTTATATTTGTTCTTTGGATTAATAGTCGCAAAATTTAGACCCAGTGAGAGATTTATTCCCACATTTAGTGATAATAATGGATTGAAAATGAAATTGAAATTTGTTGAACAAATCGTTGATTTACCTCCCACATCTAGTAATCTTCCATCTTATCAGCGTTGTCAGCCAACTTGTTAGCAATGTATTTTGTCACCTCAAACGTACCAACGTTAAAGCGCCTTGGATGTTTTTGACAATACATAGATTTGGATATTTTTTGCGTTTTGCGAGAAAATATTTGGCGTAATATTTCCCGCATGAGGCTTCTTTGTGTAAAATGAGCCATCGCCTTCAGTGAAATTGGTTATGGTAAAATTTCCTAGTTGGTTTCAAATCCTCTTAAGTGACTTATGTCGTCGCACTCGGCACAGATTGTCGCAAATGCGACAAATTCTGCCGAGTGCGGCAATAGATGTCTCAATATTTCTTTTAATTACGACAGGAGAAGAGTTTTTTCCTCTCAGAACAAACCCCTCGTTGATGAGCGCAACGTCCCTNTCTAACAATCTCCCAAGACGTAACGTTAAAACTGTATCGTTGACATTACTCGAGCATCTAATAATTACATTCAACTAACCATAGGCGTTTCTTGACTTAGCTGTTGAGGGAATATGGTCGATATGAAGTAGACCCAACAGCGCACAATGTAGGAAATGTTTTTCCCCCTCTGGCGACAAATTAAAACAAGTTCGTCAAAGTCTTTGCCTGAACCATAGAACATGGAATGCCAACTTCAAATGCCTATTCAAATGTGCTATTTACAAACTTTTAAAACGAAAATTCAAAAATACTATTGTCGCCCCCGCCCAATGTGTTTGTGACGGGGCTCACTGTCCGGTTGTCGGAATAGGCCTACTCAGCATCCCTGCATGCGGCAACCGAATTAAGTCGTATTACATAGGCGGATTTAGGGGGGGGCCAGGGGGCCCGCCCCCCTTGGCTGCAGCAAAAAAATAAAACAGTAATAGCGTAGGGAAATGGAGAGTTTATTAATTAACCTCGGTAATTAAAATCATACGGATGAAAAAGGATTTGTGCAGTTTTAGTGTTGGGGGGGGGGGCTCAAATCCAATTTCAAGTGTCAAATTCGGAACACGGCGCGTTCGTAACGGAACTATGGCTAAGTATAGAATCTCCCGCGATATCCTAGGCGACCGGCAGTGGCGCTGTGCACTACGACTCCGTTTCCGTCGTCTGCTCCACTGTGCAATGAAGAAATTTACTTCATTTTTTAAAGAAAATGGAACCTGAGCGACGATGAAAAAATAGAAGCTGCTGGTAAGATGTGAATTTTAATCGAAGCCTTAGTGAATCACTCAGAAACTCGCAATACTCTCTTTGTCAAACCTTATCTTAAGACGATTTCCAAAGCAATCCCGTCATTATTGCGAACACGAAAAATGGATTTGGTCTTTTGGGCATTTGAAGACTATTTCAAATACGACAAATTTGTTAAGAATTGATGGCACAAAATATAAAACGTGTAATAAGCATTACAAAAAGAAGTAGGTTTCGCGCGCAAACGCTGTGGCCCATAAACAAGTAAGTCTTTTAGTATAAGAGTAGTAGTTCAATCGTGGTGGTGTAGTGGTAACGTACGCGCGCTCTATCCGGCAGGTCGTGAGTTCGATTCTTTGATACTTGCATTTTGTCCTGTTCTCCGTGTTTTTTCTTGGATAATACTTCAGGAATCAAGGAAAACGCTTGACCTCCCCCATTCGGTGCTATGCGCATCTACAATCGTGGTTCGGTTTGCGCAAATGCTTCCAGCCGGACAAAATGTTGGGCCCCCCCTTGTTATATCCTAGATCCGCCACTGTATTAAGGCAAAACTTTTGTCGGTCTTGGTGATTATACTTCTCGTTAAAAGCCACATAATGCAGTAGACACTATTTGCGCGGATTGAAAACCTTAACTTCTATGGTTTGAGTGGGTTGCCTGGCCCAAGTGGTCCGGGAGACCGTCGGTGTTGCCGTGCTTGTGCGTGCGGACTAACTTGGAATCTTGCTAAGTTAAGATCTCAAGATAGCGTTGGAATACATGAGGAAACTTGACAAGAGTTCACTCAAATAATAACGTTCACATTGATAAAAATGTGCTCTGCACTAAATCAAATTACATCATCAGTTAATAAAATGACTCAAATTTTAACCAATCTTTTTTCAATCTACTAGGCCTATTAGTTGGCCGGCGCGGATGTTATTCACCTGAAACAATAGTTGATATAACCATTCACATATCCCTCTGATTTGACACAAGTTACGGTAAAGAGGAAAATGGGTGATCATGAGGCCAATTATAACAAAAACTCTTTACCACTGAACAAAAAATTTCACCTGATTGCCCGCGGTGAATATTCAATCCTAACATAACATATAGACGGCGTTTTCCCGTTGCTCCCAACTTGTTCGACTCTATAGCCCAACAACAAGTTGTGAAGTTTACCCCTGTAGCCAATTTCTTATACGACTAATTAACTCCATTCTGGCATTTTTGTTTGGAGGGCCAGCTCTCTTTTGTTCGATAATTGCTCTAGTAATCTCCAATGCTCGGAGCGTATCTACCCTCTGACTGGGCTGCACTGTTAAAAATAAAAGTTAAGTTATAACATATTTGAACATAAACCAATAGTATTTCTGAATTCTTCGTCAAATGGTGATCATGTTTAGTTTTTGAATCGCCAAAATCGCCCAACTGCAACCGAAGGTACGACAATCTATTCTTTCCGAATACAAGGCCTCTGAGTTTGACTGCATGCCGGTGTTCACACGTGGTCTGTAATAAGCCTGGTAGATAATTGGCCTGCTTGTTGTCATAACAGACAAAAGAGTGTGCTTGGCAGCTAACAAAGAAGCTAGAAGTTATCACAAGCTCAGAACCCCCTACGACTGGTAAAGTCACTGAACGGGCCACACTGTCATGGTTCACGCACAGCGGGTTCATGTCGTGCTTCTCATAAACCCGGTAGAGGTCTCTGTTTTCATTAAACTTGACTCTTGCGATAGATGTCACTGTAAAATCGTTACAAAATGCCTACGCAGTGAACGAGAACAACATTCACCATAAACCGTATCTTAGTTCTTTAATTACTTTCCTGTTTTGTGCAGAGAGATCTTATCAACTTTCTTAAAAGTAAACATGATAAAAATATATTCTATATTCGTATTTTATGGCACATCTTTAAATGCGCATTATTTTCCGGTAAATGCTCGGTGATTTGGTTTTGGCTTTTCCGGTGAAAATTTCACAACAGTGATGCAAGAAGATAACTGACTGACCCGGCCAAGTGGAAGATAAAAACACTTGATAACAGCACGGCACCTGGGATATTGCAAAATTCACCTAGTTGCACAACAGAGAATTAGTATAAAACATAAAGGGATCTTAACTGGCGCAACAAGTGAGCGGACACTGTTCGAGTTTAAAAAAGGTTTAGTTAGTGGAGTGGTTGTTCAATAGTTGCCAATCCGTCTAGTTGTGGCGTTTCCAAAAACGAGTGACTGGAGTCGTTTTAAGAGTCACGTGTTGTTTTTCAAAATAACTTCATTACGCATCTTTTCTCAAACCACAAACCAGTTGATGACCAGTAACCTAAGTCTGGGAAGTGAAAAAATCGAAGTTTCGTCTGCAATGAGAAAATGCCAGTCCAGTGAATCTAGTGAGAGTGAGACAGCCGCTGCTGTAACTGAGTTGCCTGTTTGCCAATACTTTGCAAGGACTGGCCGCTGTCGCTATGGAGTAAGATGTCATTTCAGCCACAGTAGTGCTGTAAAAGGTGCTGGCAACTTACAAGACAGAAAGTCTGCTGAAGCCGAGGGAAGCGATCCACAATTAAATGATACAGAAAGCGATGCTGTTACTGTGGTTTCTGGCAAGCACACAGAGCAAGACAATGATGAAAGAAAACTGTGTCGATATTACAGCACGGGTAAAAAGTGTTGGAGGGGTGAGCGTTGTAAATTCATCCATGCCATCGTAAAAGCTGAGGTCGACAGCAGTCAACTACGAAATAAAAACGATAAAACATGTCCTGAGAAAACGCAGGAAGCAGGTAGTCAGAAACAAAATGAAGCTGAAGAGTTGGGCAACGATGTGTGTTGCCTTAAGGAAAACGAATCTAAGAAGTCAGCAGTCAACAGCGGAAAACAGCCTCGACTTTGCCGGTACTTTAAACAAGGGCGTTGCAGCAAGGGAGAGAAATGCAGATTTAAACATCCAGTGTTGGATAGTCTACTTAAAGTGGACGATGAAAATGATTGGTTGAAGAGAACGAGGACAACTCCTGTCTCAGGTGTTCAGCCCATGAAAAGAAAGGTTATGGATAAAGTCAAGGTGTGGATATCTTACGTACAGTTTAAGCTTACTGTTAAGCATGTGCTGCTCGCACTCAGATTATATGCAGCATACATGTGTTATTGAATTGTCAGCTGCAATGAACCTGCCTTTTGTCGAAGATTTCGGCTTTTGGTTTAGACCACTTTCAGTAATTTTCAAAGTAAAATGAACATAACTTTCAACTGACAGAACTCTGCAGAGTCCACAAAACCATGACAAAATCGTGCCGCCACTTGACTTAATTTCATGGTTTGGTCAATATTTTGCCATAACAAGTTAACATTTTCATCTCAATTTAGTCCCAGTTACGATATAATTCTGCCTGTATAGCCAATGTGTAGTTGTGAATGGGATTTCACTGTAAATTGTGGTGATTTTGACAAATTGCTCGGAGCAACACTTGTCAAAATTTAGCCAGATTTGAAACTGAGACTAAGTTGCAGTTTCATGCACCGATTCTTTGTCAAATTTTGATTTTGTCTGGTTTATTTTTAGATTAAAGTACAGACTTTACTTCTGAAACTGTTCTTAGATTGCTCCTTACTCTGACGAGGAGTGATCTGTAATTAACCTATCGCAAGCTCTGCCCCCTTGCGAAATGTTGTCAAACAAACAAAAAGTTTTACCCGGCAACGTGTTGCTTGTTGGGTAAAATGGCAGCTTGGAATTGAAGGTGTGTTGCGTATGCTGCATTCTGATTGGTCAGTTAAGCCGTCACTCAAAATTCTGGTGATAGGCCAATTGTACATGGCTTGGGAAGAACTAACTGTCAGTGCTTGTGGACATCATGATGAAAATATCTGCTTGGTGCGGCCAAGAAAACGGACCTGATTTCAAGCAGTAACAATCTGTTGGCTCTTCCAAAGTCCAGAAGGGACATTTTGAGACCAATTCTGGTCTAAATCAAAAGTTAATTTGGACAGAAAGCAGGTTCACACGGTAACAATAGGATATAACATGCATGCATTTTGAGAAACAGTTTCCTCCACTGAATTACAGTCATGAAACTAGTTCTCAAAATGCTGGCACGTTATATCCAACTATTGCTGGTTCACACTGTATCGCCTTCACCACCCTCATGTTTGGATAAAAATGTTTCACAACAATTTTCTTAAGTAAATTTAGTTTTCAAAGTCACTAAAACTATCAGTTTTGCTTTCTCAAAATTTCTTAATTTTTTGATGTGCTCTTTTTATTTTTCTCAAGATGATAAGCGATTGGAGTTATTTGTGTGTTTTAACTAGGAATTTGTGTCAATTTTCATTCAGCTTGAGAATTTTTCTGATGAAGACCAGAAATTGATGAGGGACAGAGAAATCACCCAACTGAAGAAACGGTTCCCACAGTTCAGTGAACTTGGCGACGGTCAATTCAAAGTGACCTTTGCACCCACCGACCCTGACTGGCCATACGATGTCAAAGAAGTACAGATGGGTGTGACTTTTCCGCCTGACTATCCCAAGAAGGTGTGTTAGATTTAAATTTCTGGCATTGTGAACACCAAGTGGTGATTCATTGCCAGTCACTTCTGCTTTAAAGGCGAAGGCAACCTTTTTCCATGTCATTTTGAGCTAAAATAAGGTTGGTTGGTTATCCTAGACATATTTTTCACTTAATTACAGCTTTTCGTAATTTTATTAATTACTCGTCCGCTTTTCCGGAAGTGACGTTTTAGGAGGCAAGCGCTTCCCGCCACTTGGTTTTTCGTTGAGCTTACTGTGCGAATCTGTTCTATTCTACTTTTGTTTTGTGCTATTTTTCACCAATTGTCGCCACCACTTTCCATCGGCGAGTATTCTGCGGCAAGATAGGTTAGTAGAGAACTCAACTGCGTTGGATTTAGGGATTGTTTAGTGTGTTGTAAGCTGAAAATGGCTGGAGTCGGTGACCCGTATCACAGTGACAGTAGTGTGAGTGACGGAGACCTTGTTCACAGCAGTGGT
>NMRA01000006.1:508749-533168 GCA_002633005.1 Phoronis australis | reverse complement strand
GAGCCAAGTACGGCGAAGTGTGTCATCCATCGGAAAGCGATGCAAAGGCACTCCCAAAGCGCGCGTGAGCCGATAATTACTACATCCCGGTACGCAGCAACAGTGTGGCATGTTGACTGACTAGTAAATGAAAGCGAACGACGACGGAACTTAACACAACTGAGGTAGATCAATGACTGACTCGGCAGCTCTCACAGTCAGACTATGTGAAAAGAAATTGGCGGGAAGCGCTTGCCTCCTAAAACGTCACTTCCGGAAAAGCGGAAGAATAATTAATAAAATTACGAAAAGCTGTAATTAAGTGAAAAATATGTCTAGGATAACCAACCAACCTTATTTTAGCTCAAAATGACATGGAAAAAGGTTGCCTTCGCCTTTAAGCAGAAGTACCCGGCACCATAGGGAAACATTCGGATTGATTTTTTTATGTGACAGATTTTTCTTACTTTTTAGTGTTTCGCAATATCTGCTAACCTCAAGATGGTGGTCTGCCTTATGTTTTCACTAACATTATAAAATTCTCTCCCTGAAGAGGAGATCTTTGCAATACGTACTGCGTTATCGCAGTTATTCTATTGTCATGTCTCATCCTTTCTGTTCCTAAGTAGTTCAGATTGAGGCTTTTGTAAAATGTTGCTGTTTTTTTTTAAATTTCAGTTGTTTCACATCCGTTTGTGTCAGGATCCAGCACTTCCTGGTGTTTTACACAGGTATTTTGTTGTGAATAAATTAGGCAAAATTCATCTTGAGTGAACTCAGCAAAAGTTTCTTGCCTTAGTACTGTCCAATCAACCCGTTGACTGGAAGCGCGAATTTCACCAATCTTGCCCGATTTTTGTCGAACAATTCCGACTTCTCTCTGTTTACTTCCTGTTGTAATTTAAGCATGGTGCCGTGTAGGCTGATTTCACGAAATAAGTGGAACAATTTTGAATCGAGGGCAATAACTCTAAGAAAACTGTTAGTAATTTAAAGTTTGGAAGTCAACACAAACTTTGAAACAAATTTAGAGGGAATTATTGTAGGACTTTGAAACTCACAGTACTGACTTCCTGGCAACTTGGAATTTTTCCCAGGCCGCCAAACAATCTGAGGTCATATTGGTGACTTGCAGGCCACCAAATCGAGTGCTGGACTTGGTAATTAAATTATTACACTGTGTAATTAATTAAAGGCGCTATAAACCGGCATTTTTGTCAAAACATAGCTTTTGATATACTACACGTACAGTTCACAAATTGGTTTCTTACTTAAGTCCCATCCACAAACAGCCTACCCTAGAACAACTTGCACTAGTGCAACTTACCCCATCTTGAAGTGGAGTGTCCACACACTCACATATATCCGATAACTATGGTAAGGCGAAAGTTGTTCTATGTTAGACAATGAACACCTAATGCTAATACGGCGGGCATGAGAAAACCCGTCTGTATGTGTAGCTCTATGCGAAACAGTCGCTCAAAACAACACGTATTTAAAATAGCGCGTCAGCGAAGCCTGACTAATACAAAATTGTAGATGTTGACGTGTTTGCAATTTATCCTGAACTAATGAATGAAGAAATATTAAAAACGGGTAGTAGTACACACTGTCTGACAAAATTTGGAGTATAACACCAGTGCACAAACAGTAATTCTCAAATTAAACTGGACAATGTTGGAATTTGAAGGACTTTTGGTGCTCCTAACAGTGGCCTTTTTTAATGGATTGCTTTTCAATTCTCAGACTGGCTGAATCTCAATAAAATCTCAACAGGTGGCGTTCCATGTATGAACTTTATTGAAACCATGATGTGCAAGTTATTTCAGTAATGAACCAGTGGCTAACATGATGTTAAAGAACAACCAAAGTTCAAGAGACACGCTGTAATCTTATTGCTGCATAAATTCAACTAAACTTCCTAATAATACTGGCAAGAAGTCTATCCAGGTTCAGCAGAGTTTTGAAGATTTCCATCAATTAAATTTGTCTAAGTGTATTTCGAGAACTACTGCACAATAGATGGCTGACCCTATGCAGACGGCTTGAACTCGTGGACTTTAATATTAGCGTTTATTGTGTTGTGTTGCTTTGTTATTCTTGAAGACGTAATGACTCTCTGTTCTTCGTTCCATGCTAGGTATGTCGACCGTATCATCAGAGAGTGGGTTGTTGACCGGGAGAAGCAGCTCACCGCCAGTGGGGAGGTCGAGACATGCTTCCGTCCTTTCCTGCGATGGCTTGACCGAAACCTTGAGGAGACATTTACTGAGGGCCTCAGACGAGTAAGTGAATGATCCACCACTGTTGCTTCCTTTAGTTTACACACGGCGCAACCAGTGCTGCACCCCCCCCTTTACTTGCAGGCAGTCCTGAATAGCCTAGTAGCAAGGCTGAGGCACTCTCTTCAGTTTTTGTTAGAGCGTGCCATTACAGGGTATAGTCTGGCGCTATCAGGTCTTGGTTTCACATATCAACTCCCATTACCCTGATACGCGGTAAATGGGGGGTAGGGTACAGTTAAAGCTCGGTTGCAGTCATAGATTTGTAGTATTCATTGTAATGTGCGAAGGTGATGAATTTCATACGGTGTTATCACTTTGTTCAAGTTCTATTAAAATTGTCTGAAATTCCTTGCCCTGAAATTTTGTGTCAAGAATATTATGACTTGTTTACTATTTGGAAACTACTGCTGTGATCCAACATACTAAGTTTTTTGTGGCACTTAAAGATTACTGAAACAGTTTAAGCACTGTTTTTTTTATAGCAAGTTGAAATGAGAAATTTTTACTAATCCTAGAAATACGTGTGTACTCTTAACCATATGTCACATGTTATTGACCAAAAACGTAATGAACGAGTGTGTAACCCTCGTATCCGAGTTGCACTAAGTCTTGCGGATGGTACTGGATTTCTGAACTAAAATATTTTTGAAACAGGTATTGTAAAGAAATAGTAATTTTACCAATAGTAGCTTTGTTGCTGAGCTGTTATCATTATTTAGAGAAAAAAAGAGTTAATGGCCGAGGCAGTGGGAATTCAGATTGTGCCCATGCAGCAGTTGCGGGAATCTCTGCCTGACTGCACAGCTCACGACCCTACCCTCAACGGACCCGAGGCAGGCCGGCCCCCCACAGGGAAAGATGACGACTCTGACCATAGTTCCGACAAAAATAACGAGAATCAGCCCGACGGTGATGTAGAATGTGGATTGACTGGAGCCACCGCTGGTACTCAAGGTGCAGACGTTGGCTCAGTGAAAGCACGCGGAACTGAGGTGGAGTTTCGAGGTCTGCAGCTATTAGATGCAACAGCTTCGTTGGCGTGCTCACGACTCGCCATAACAGTACAGTGTAGTCGGTGCAAGAACAGGTAAATAGATTTGAACACCTCGACTGGGTTGATTTAAATGTGAAAACATATCTACTGGTATCAACATCATTCTTGAACGATTAGAGAATATCACTGTAGTGTACTCCAGCAGAGAATTATAGACAAATATCAAAATAATTCATAGTTCAAAGATTAGACCGTGGGTCCCTTCCTAAGTGGTGCTTCTGCATTACTTGGCGTTCTATTGTTTAAGGGTAATTGAAACTTTCACTTCATCCTGTCATTCAATCATGCTTTAGCACAAAATTTCTCCAACACCCAGAGTTTAGTGCTTTGTCATGAACTGGGACACCAAGCAGATGCACAAATATTCTCGCTGGCAATAGACTTAAGTTGTACTGTTTCCACAAAGCCAGACTTGCGTAAGTGTGTTCCATGAGCTGTTTGCGTTACATAGATTTTTGGTACAAGTCAGGAATGTCATGGCTATGGCAAAAATGTGGAGCTGTGCAACTATAATTTGGCAAAAATTATGCGCTAACAAGTTAGTCACTCTTGGTGACTTATCCATCTATCCATTTCTGTGTCTCATGTTGAATATCGTGTATTTTTAATTTCAAGTTGACCGTTTGATTTATTCACTAAGCGTGTGAACTCAAAAGGCAATCGATCTTCTCAATACTCCTGTGTTATCCAGGCACGACTTTGAGACCCAGCCAGAGAAAGCGTGCAGATCCCAGTGTACAAGGTGCGGCCACGCCCTCGTGCTGTGTTATCACACCTCTCTCATGCACCCCTACTCACATGTGTGTGGCTACCTTGACCTTGAAGGCTGCCAGCCGTTTGAGTTACTGTTGGCCAGATGTGACTTCGTCGTCTCGTGTTTGGAGTGTAACAAAAATGAAAAACTTAATGTAAGTACAGGCTGATGTCGTAATGTTTGTATTTGCACAAGATGAATGTATTTTGAGAAGGTGACTTTCGTAAAATCAAGGTCTTGGGGTTTAATCTCCGAACTTAAAGTCCAGTTGAAATGTGTTTCTGTTCTACTTTTATGCCAAGAAGTTTAATGTAAAGCATTTACTTTATGCTTGAAAATGTGGTTTTTGGTGGATGAATGTCTGACCTTAGTTTGCACCTGGTGACCCCACTGCTAAAGCTGTAAAGTCGAGTCTATCTCAAGTCTTTAATTTCAAATTGTTTCCTTGAATTGGGGGCCACCGAGTGCAAAGTGGGCCAGAAACTCGTCTAAATAAACCAGTGATTGCCCTGGCACATAGTCTCTGCCACTTACCTTGAGTTTGTACGAAATGAAGAGTGGAGTATGCTAGAAATAATTCAAAGTTGAAGTTGGAGTTCACGGAGTTCACAGCTTAGCCCTTGGCCCAGCAGTGGATACACTGGGGCGACTCATTCATGAGATATTGGTGACGAAATGCATAGACTGAGGCAAAATTTCGAATTCTAACCCCATAAAGTAATTATGATAATGAAGTTGTTTTGGGGTTCGGAGAACATGATGCTCCTTTTACATGAAATGGCTTACAGCGCAGGTCATAAATTTTTGTCTGAGCGGTTGAAAACTAGTCATTGACCGGTTGACTGGCCTGCTTATTTTAAGCAGACCCCACAACCGACTATAGACTCGTGAGTATTCCATTTAAAAATACCACATGTGGTGTAATAATGAAATGTTGCTTTATTGCATGTGCTATAATTTAAAAAATACCTCGTGCAGTGATGATTTGCTGTTTGTCGCAGATTTCCAACCCAAGCTAACGACCATAGTGAGGGCTGTGCTAACGACTCCCAGTTACACTTGTTGTCTACTTATCTGGGGGAGTCGGCTTTATGGCAAAAGTTCATTACCTGTGCACAATAAAAGAATCTTTCCTAACCTTGCTTTAGTGAAAGCCCTGAAATTTAACTCTGTCACCTACCATGATTCTATTGAATTGGTTCATTCCCTGAGAGAAAAAAGCTTTATTCGGCTAGCATTATTCAACTGAAACACTTCCTCGTTGCATCACAAATTGGGCCATGTGGTTTAAGGTGGGCACACCTGAGTCGTTGCTTTGAACTTAATTTAGCCGTATGCAGCTTCCAGAAAACATGAATGGAGCCATTTAAGGTCATTAAATCGGTTTCGTAATATTCCATAACATGTTGGGACTCTATTTTTCATGAACAAATTCATCAAAGCCATTGGTAAGTCAGGAAACGCTTCAGAAGTTATTGAAGTTAATTGGCCACCCTAAAATTGGGAATTCAAAAAAAAACGATATAGTCGCATATTTACAGTGACTTGAGTTGAGCAGCTCATTTCACAACAGTTTGAGATTGGATGAATTTGGTAACAATTTTAAACCTCAATGTGCTTTGGTGAAGAATTCAGCATTGATTGCTAAAGAAGGGGGAAATCCCCTTTGATTTCGCGAAATAGCCATTCTTGGCATTTTAGGAATTTTGAAGGAGCTTTCATTGTTCCAAACTGTTCAGTGTTGTGCGTTACAGAGCAATTTTTTTCCAAAAATAGCAATCCCGTTTTATTGTTATCTGTTTAAAAGCTGAAATGGGGTGCAGAATCTTTCGTGTAGAATCTTTCAATGATTGCACTGGCAAAGTTCAGGGCCATGACCTGTGTGTGCATCGTTTTGTGGTTTTTGCTGCAGGATTTGTATTACGGTTCGGAAAAGACCACTTGGTGTCTTCACTGCCACGCCAAAATGAGGCTCAGTCTACAGAGAGTCCTGTTCAAGCACCTGCAACCCAGTGCCCCCTTGCAGGGTAAGGGGGAATTAAACCATAACACCATCACAAGTTGTGTTGGTCAGAGGCTTTTTATGAGTGACAATACCTCAGACTATTAACGTATTTACAAATAAATATAAATATAAATATAAATCAAGGGATTGTGGGAAATCACTTTCTTCACAGCAGATGAACTTTTTAGTCAGCAAGTGGTGAAAAGGAAGGATTTAAAGTAATTATCATTTTAGGCATGCACAGGTGGTAGGTAAGAGTAATTCTAAAAACCAATATTGTTATGGTAGACTTATTAAAAATTGCTTTCAATATTTCATAGACATTCAAGTGAGGTTGAAAAGCATGAAAATGACTTCAAATCAACAAAGTTCACATTTTTCATGACACTGATTGGAACAATTTTGGACTTTTTTAGCACGGCAAAACGGTATTTGGAAGCAAATTTTGTAATTTTACTTGATGTTGCTCAATGAACGTTTAAAGACATGATTGTATTCTATTGGATTCTATTGGATAGCTTCACAGACACTCGCTCGTTTTCAATCATCAGGTGTGCAGTCATGAAGTAAACTGCCAGTAGACATGACAAACAGATAAATTAAAATAGGTGCTATATTTTGAGAGCACATGTCTCATCATTAGGTACATATTAAGTGTACATGCTAGAAATGAAATCAACAGTGAGAGTAGGTAGGTACACTCAGTGGATCTGAATACAACACAGTGGGAAGCCTATAAGCTATTATCCTGATGATGGAATGTATGCTCTCGAAATAAAGACACCCCAGAATGGTTAACATACCTTAAACCTCTGCAGAGGCATTAATAATCACGTCATTGCTATTTTTGTGAAAATCGTTTTTGCTTTTTACATTAACATCAAAATCCTTAATTGTGGAAAACTTCATTATTTCCGAGTGATATCTCCGTGGTTCGAAAGATGATCAAACATCAGAGAAACGTTTCTCTCGCCCACAGACAACAGAGTAGCTAGTTTTAGAAATCGATGTTTGAAATTCCCAAAACAGTCGAACATCACTAGACTTGAAAATGGCTGATAAATATTTGGTTCACAATTGAATTCAACAGAAGTCATCCCAAACGACTTTTGTATATTTGACGCATAAATAATGAGTCCATTGAAATGATAAAGGTAGCAATGAGAACTGGAAGATATAATTTTGTACAATATTTGAACATTGCCTAAAGTAAGTTCCACAGAGGTTGATTATTGCCTCACTTTAAGTTTTAGTTTACCATTTCAGTGTAAGTTTCGTCAATCTTTGGTACCATTTCTCGGTCTTGAATTATGATATCATTTTTCATGCCCAACTAATGGTGAGCAGCGACACCTATTGTGCAATGTGGTCGGTGTTAATATTGATTCTTTCCAATTACCTTTACCACTAGTGTCCAACAAAGATGCCGCAGCTTCCACCAAAAAACCCAGACGTCCGCCCAATGACATCCCTGTCAAGGCAGGCGAGCCGTTGCCGAGCAACGGCTCGTGCAAACACTACAAGAAGAGTTACCGTTGGTTACGCTTTCCATGCTGTGGCAAGTGTTACCCGTGTGACATATGTCATGAGGAAGGTGAAGAGCATGAAATGAAGTTTGCCAGCCGCATGATCTGTGGGTTCTGTGCCAAGGAACAGGTATGTGGCACCCTCTCGTCACCGGGGGATTTCTGGTATTGTTCTCACATTTGGCGAGATTGTATTTTTCATGTCAGTTACAACATACTAGCGAGCTACTGCTGAATTACTACTTTGAGTCTGTTTCATAAGAAGTGACTTTAAGTGACTTTTGTATGAAACAGACTCATTAAAGCCTATCTTGAATAATAGCACCTGTAAATTTGGTTCCTACAGTATGTTAAGAGCACCGCTCTGAGCTAAATACATGTAGCGCCATAAATTGCCCAATGTAACAAACTCTTAGGCGTGTTGGCTTGCTTGTGTCACCGCGAGAATCACCTTTTAATTCAAATAGCTGCGAATAACTCCCTCCTGCGATGGTGTTCTATTCAGACCCCTATTTAATACAACTACTATTATCGGCCTCTTGATGTTAGTGCTGGGATCTCGCGGTGACGCAACATGGTACGAAAAGGCAGCATGCTTCACTTATCATTTGACGGGCCAGCATTTGCGTGATTGAACTTGTGTTTTCTTAGGCTTTGCTAGGACTGTCTGGTTAGCCCAGTACATCTAAAATAACAAAATTACGTTGAAGTTTGGCTACTGTATGAAATGTCACAGTAACAACTGTGTTGAATTATACACAGTACATACAAAAGCTTGACGTCAGTGTTGCTGTTATACTACTAATGGTTGCTTATACAGTAAACTAAGCAGCTATTGAGCTGTTGTAATACTCTGTGTGCGACCATCAATTTGTTGCATTATAAATGCAAGCACTGATCATGCTTTAAACTGTCTTATTAAAAAGAAACGCCTGATTTGCATTATCATGTGTACTTGAAAATCAAGTGTTGTTGCCTGACTTGTGTTATCATGTGTACTCGAACACGTTGCCAGTCATCTTCACTAAAATCTCACCTTGTAGGACAAAATATGGCAGACAGGTGAAATTTTATTTTCGAATTTTTTCATAAAAGATATTTACCGCCAAATTATTGCTTTTCCATGTTCAAATTCTGTTCCACAGCTATCAACAACAGGCAATATTTTGAAAAATTGTGGATGTTCGCAACAATGGTGGGATCCCTTGAAAAATTAAAATGGGCGATTGTGACAATTATTTTTTCCGAAATTGGCGAGATTTTACTGTACTGAAAAATGAAGCACAGAATTGTTAATATAAAAATTTGTTTTCTTGCTGTCTTGCAGCCATTTGCCAACAAGCCGTGTATTGGGTGTGAGAGTAATGTTACACGCTCATCGTCCTCGCACTGGGAGGGGGGCAAGGGTTGTCGCGATAAGATCCGCATGAGTCGAACAGACGACAGGAAATACACCAATCAGAACAAGACACAGTCGAAGAAAGCGCAGAGCATGGAATCATCAAAACGTGGAGGAAAGTCGACCAAGCTGAGACATTCTTAGCGTTGATCAGGGTCGTTTTTGAAATTTATTGGCCACAGGGACTGTGTTATGCATTCACCAGTTACAGGATGATTATGGTAGTGTGCCACTGGAAATTTAAAACATGCTTATGACCTGGGGTTCTTACCAGGAATCCCAGGGGGTCACTCATATTGACAAGGTGCTTGCAGGTGTACCAAGAATTGCGGGTAGGTGGTACTCTTTCAGCAAGTTTTACCGGATCCGCACGGGGTCCAGTAGGGCAGTAGGCCCCTAAATTTCCATTTCTTCCCCGCAAAAGGCCAACTGCATTAGCCTCAGCCCCTCAAAAGATGCAATGTCCGTCTTCCCACAGCAAAGTCTACCCAGCAAAAAGGGGTGGCAATTAGCAGACTTGGCACCTGCAATAGGGAATCGGCGTCTCTTAGCAATTTTTTGTACACGCCTGCGGGCACCTGTGAAGAGTGAGCTGACATTTCAGTGACCAGTTGGGATGAATGGTGTCATGTAGTGTGCAGTAGCTTGAATAACTGTAATTGTTATCTGTACTGAAATAGCATTTACAAGAATAAATATTGAGATTTTTTTGATAAAGAAATGTAATCAATGACATTATCTCCCTCACGACCTAGGGAGTCTTTACTAACTCTTTCCAGCACTGGTTAGATCATTTTCAAAGGTTCTAAAATTTATATTCAGTGATTTTAAAAACAAATTTGAAGGAAATAAAGTTTGCTCTTGACGTTTGTATTTCACTGTGTCATAATTAAGTTGTGGCATATCAAATTGGTCATCTGATCTTCCATGTTGTACCATGAGCGCTACTCCGTAGCCGGAGCTCTGCTTTTCGTGCTTTGCCCCAAGCATGGAACCTCACTGCTTTATGGCCATAGTGCCTACCGCCTCGAGTGTATGGAACAATAGCGACAGTTACGACATACCTTGGAAGAACTTGTTAACATCTATACACTGAACCAAAAAGATCACAGGCATCCCCCAAAAAATCAAACATGCTCAATTTTCTAGGCTGCCTTGGTAGTTTTTATGGTCAGGAATAATAATTTGAGGTTGCTACTGAGTCGCGAAATTTAGTAAGACTTGGATGCGGCCCACGGTCTTCCCGAGTTATGACGGATGTGTACGGGATTGTCCACGATGTGTACGGCGGATTACCAAAGCGCCAGCGATGTTTCAGTGTTGACCAATGGTTGCTTTCTTATCGGGTTTCACTGTTGAAACCGTGAACTGCTTTCACAACTTGCGCGAGTGTTGTATTTTTGAGGGAAGAATTTGTGCTGTTGCCTACCACAGCATAGATTTATTTTAAAATATTTGAGTGGGATACGTTTATGCAAGTAGAGTCCAGTACGCCCTTTACAGATAAGCAGAAAATTGTTATTCACGAACTGGTGTAGTCGGAGCAAGTCACATTTGGAGCATGCAACTGTTGATTGCTGCCGAAGATGCCTGTGATAAAAGTTCGCACATGCGCAGATTAAAGGATTGAAGGTTTTGAACAGATAAGATGTTTTCCCAGCTGGCTGCCGCTATCTACACGGTTACGTATCTTGCATTGTAAACGTTCACTGAACGTTGCCCCCCAGTTAACGCTGTGACCTTATTTGTCACAACTGGTAAACTTACTAGTCTTGATACTGCAGTGCTAAACCGGGCTAAAAACGAACGTGAGCCTTTATAAATACCACAACGTTGAGTTAAAGCAACACGAGTCGCGTTTACGACAGTCGTCCGTTGCGGCTCAGGTGTCAGTGCGACTGTATGTCTGGATGAAATAGTTGCCTGTGTATTGGGCAGGTTTAGCAGGGTCGCTGCACGGCGCTCGACGGAGTTGAGTCAGTGGGTCGTTGTCAGGAGCCAGTATAAGATATTGGTTTATTGACTGCTGTAAGCGTATGAGTCATCCCGGACGGTACCATGGTTCGGAATAGAAAGAAAATGACCAACAAGGTCGTCGATTCGTTGGAATTTAACATTGGGTGAGTTTTAAATGAGCCATATAGGCTAAGTCCAATTGCCAAAGTATGAATAATATTTTAGGGATACGTTGTTTCCGATGTCAGATTTACGCCACAGTGGTTATCCATTCGGTCCCGGCGTCTGAAACATCTCGAGCATTATCGTACATCTCGGTTCCCGTAGCCTTAAGTCTCTCCTCTCAGCAGCTGTAACACCTTGTGTATTAGCCTAGCCTCAAATTTCCCCTCAAGTGAACGTTATCTGCGTGTGTGCGAACTTCATTCTCACGGCTAAAGCCAGGACTTGCCGTGCGACTGAATACCGCACACCATTACGGCGTTTTCCCCTTGCTTCCAACGTGTTCGATTCCGTAGCGCAACAATATGTTGGGGAAGATGACCCCTGTAGCCAATTTCTTGCACGACTGATTAACTCCATTCTGGCATTGGCCAGCTCTCTTTTGTTCGATAATTGCTCTATCCTCCAATAAGATCGTATCTAGCCTGACTGGGCTGTAGGCCTACTGTTAAAAATAAAAGTTAAATGAGTTATAACATATTTGTACATAAACCAATAACATTTCTGAAATGCTCCTTAAATGCTGCTGATGTTTAGTTTTTGAATCGCAAAAATCGCCCAACTACAACCGAAGTTATGACAATCTATTCTTTCCGAAATTCGATCCCCATTCTCCGGCTTTGGGTTTGACTGTGTTCACACGTGGTCTGTAATAAGCCTGGTAGATAATTGGCCTGCCTATTGTCATACCAGACAAAAGACTGTGCTTGGCAGTTAACAAAGAAGCTAGATGTTATCACAAGCTCACAACCTTTTAGGTCTGTTAAGGTCACTGAACGGGAGAACGGCGACATGTGCGTAACCTAGCGTTTCACCTCCGCCGAGGAAAGTTAATATTAAAAGGTTAAAAAAACCCGGATAATATAAAGCGCCAGTTATCTGAAACAAATGATAAGTGCCCTATATCCCTCGACAACTCTCGTAGGTTTCAATTTTTCCAAATGGGCAAGCGTGCATAGTCATGGAGGCGGATCTACGGGGGTTCAGGGGGTTTTAACACCCCCCGGGACAGGATCAAAAAACATGAAAATTAAAAAAATCATCGCCAGGAAAACGAAATCAGCTACAAGAACAAAAAATCTTACACGGGAGAAGGGAAACCGCCTCCCGACCTCTCCCCCTCTCGGAGCTAGGCACATCACGATCGGGATTCGTGCCAATCCTAACCCCCCCCCTCCCCCCACTCAACGTAGATCTGCCACTGCTGGTCATGACCAGCGCTTTTAGCGAATTACAGGACAACTGTGAGAAAAGACCACTCACCAAGGACCGTAACATCCGATTTGTGACTGAGATGTTTTCATTTTTAGTTGATTCGTGCTTTTAAGATTGACTCCAATGATGCATTAGCAAAACGGAATTTGAATACCCGAGATGTTCGATTGGCTCTAGCTACTTATCGTGACCGGAAGCGCAAGGACCGGCGGTGATCTTCACTAGCGTAGCTACGGGATTCGCTATTCCTTGAGATCGTAGGCCTAATCGACCCATAAATTCACGCCGCGACAATTACCGGTTGTCAGTAGAGCCTGCAGTGATTCCGAACAATAACGACGGAACTGTCAATACTTTAAAAGCTTTGGAAGCACCTCAGATTTGACTAAGGCGACTATTTTGGACCAACATCATGACAATAAATCGTCTATATTAAATTTTGTTTTTGTGATGGAATTGTTGAATTTCTGAGTACCGGTACCGATATTCATACTGGCTGTAAAAAATAATCCGTTCAAAAGTTCCAGGAAAAGGCTAAAAGCAACTTGTGTAGACACTGATTTTGTTTAAAGTAAAATAATGGCTTCATACAACAGCCTACACCTGTCCTTGATATTTCTTGGTTTTTAGACAATCACCGACACGGTCTCCAAAAGTCAGATTTCACTGGGATCTGTGGACACTTATGGCGTTGGAGAATATAGTCCTCGACTTCGGGCGCCCCCTTGCGATGGTAAGAAAATATTTGGTCCCTTGTGTAGCTGAACTTTGGTCGGCAACCGGGAGAGATTTTTAACTTTTAAGTAATTTAGAAAATACATGCACTTAAAGACTGCGGTAGCATGTGAAGATCCGTGGTCGGGGGTGAGACACGTTTGACAAGTTTACCGTCACACAACTTTCGAGTGACAAGGGTGGTAATTGGCATCTGAAGTTCTGTGGTGTAAAATGAATATACTATACATTTATGATAGGTATCTGTTCAATTAAATATGTACATACCCGACCAGTTGCGCTGTCGGAGTTCTGCAAAGAAGCCCAGAGTGTACCGTATGTCAGTTTTTGGACCAAAAGTCAAATCCAAATATACGAAGTTACGAATATCAAGCTGGGGTGCAACAGGATACTAAGCTTTACCGCGGAACTTTTTCCTTATGGCTTCCACTTGGTGTATCGCAGTGCAGGATGAATTTGTTTGCAAAAAACTTTGCTACTGGGAGGGTTAAAAGCGATCATCTTTAGTCAGATGAGATCAGAATGAGGCTGTTTATTAAGCTGCGCGTGTGTGCTCCGTCCCGATTACAACCATAGGAAACATGAACCGTTACATACACTGTAACTGTCCTCATTTCATGCCTAGATATTTGTGACGCGTGGCGAACCTAAGTCAAAACACTTTCGACTCTCGCACCATAGACCCTATTCACGCCGACAGGAGGCGCATTCCAAAACGAGGCTCGCTACGATGCTCTGTTAGCTCACAGGCACCTTTAAGTAGCTCTCTACAATATAACATATAAATTTATATGTTATATTGTAGAGAGCTACTTAAAGGTGCCTGTGGGGGGGTGAATAAACAACGTTGAATGAACCCCGTTACCGTTTTTTTTTGAACAGGTCCGCAAACCCAAGAATTCATGACCCCTGCAACCCCAGAGTTTAAGCTGGGCGCGCGCATCTGCCGAAATGCTGCTTATTCCTGTGCCCTGCCCTCCTAACTGAAAAACCTGGATCCGCCCCTGCTACGGGTTGAAACATTATAATATTTCTTTCCATGACTGGGCCCTCAATCCCTCAAATTTGGGGCCCAATATCGTCCCTATTCCCCTCTCAAACAAATTGAAATATCACCGTGACGCGAAATTCCCCCCACGAGGCATAAAAATTCCCCTAGTGAAAAATCTCTATGAGTTCACATCACCTGTAACCACACAGGTGACAATTTTTAAGAGCACAAAAGGCTACTTTAAATTGAGGAAGAGCCTATGAGAGCTTGCAACAGGGCGGGGGTGCTATTGATGGTGATCGGGAGGCAGATTGTTCCCGCCCTCACTCGGCGAAAAAATCGCCTCTCAGTAGGCACTGGCACCGTTCCCCTCGGATGAAAGAGGCTCCTGCAGAAACACGCTAACTATGATTGCATTGTCCAGTTAACTGAAATTGAGTTCTAAAACGAGGTTATGTTTTGGACGAACGAATTAGGTGTTTTAATTTTAAAATTCAACTTGGTCCAGATAGATATTTGAAATCTAACACATGAAATAGACGTAAGAATTATTACAACCAAGAAAGCAGAATTGATGGTCAAATAATTTTTATTTTCACTTACTAGCTTGGTTTATTATTTTAATAAAAAATATATTTAATAACATCAATTATTCTTTCAGATCAATGACAAATCAACAGTTAGTCCCAGTAAGTGCATAGGATCAGGCTATGCTTGATGTTAATATTCTTGATAAACAAATTAAAGCAGATGTGACTTATTGCACATGACAGACACCACTGTCGAATATGTCTTCAACTCGTCAACAATACGAGCAGATGACCTGGTCCGCGTAGAAAATATTTTGATCAACAATTTACAAGAAAAAACGTAACCCTGCATTCAGCCTAATACCTAATCCGTAACACTACGATCGCAGCAATTTGGTCACATTTACTTTTCACGTTTCGAACCTAGTTTTCTGAAAAAAATTAAACCCTTTCGTCAGACAACTCTTTGGCGCCTTAACTTGTTCTCTAATGTAATTTTCTGCGTCTCTGTGGTTAATTGTCGACACATCATTAAAATTTAATATCCAGGTTGGACTCGAAAGACCGGCTATTTAACTCACGCAATGTCTACTTTCGCTTTGAGCCTCGCTTTGGATCTTAATGGCCGCCGCGTGAATAGAGTCTATGGTATGAAGCGTGATGTCCCAAGATAACCATAGTACCGTTGAGAACTATAGTACCTATGAACTGCGCTAAATGTAACTTTAACAATGTCGAGTCCATGTGGTCTAAGTGCGCTATCACTGACGCCCGCAAACTTCGCCTATGGCATTGAGTTGCACCAGTAATGATTTCCGTTGGCGTTTTTGCAGACATGGGTTCCAGAAGAATGGTTTCCAAGAAACATGCCCAGTTTAGGTGATTACTTCCACATGGCATACAACGTACTGACCCCATTTCTTCTGCTAAAGGTATATTAATTTTAAAGTGAATCCATCGGCGTCAGGGTAGCAACTATTCTATTTGTGCGTGCGTGTGCGTACATGTACGTGTGCGTGCGTCTGCACGACACTGATATTGTATAGGGTGCATATGCAGGCAATAAAACACAAGATTGCCACAAAATCTCATTTTTTCTTGAAACCAAGCGTTTCTGGAAGGATTTTCTCAATGCCCATGACTTGTTATGGAAAATTAACGAATGTAAGTGGAGCCCGAAGATTTTCGTTGTTTCAATTAAATTGTGCAGGTACATGTACCACTTAATGTTGGAAGTACGTGAACAGTTCATTTCACAGGTAGTGGTTACTAGCGCTGCTACAACAATTATTTTTCACAGTTCTAAAAAGATGGCGCTAATGTAAATTTAAACGCTGGGCTATAAAGATATGTAAGATTCCCTGAAAAAGTAATTATTTTCATGTCACTCCGTGTACATTTCTCCACTTGAAATTGCCTTCGATGAAACGTTGAGTATGTACATGTGTACATGAACACATTCATGTTACTTGTAGCTTGATATTAGATTCCGCGGGGGCCCCCATGGACGGAAAGCAGTGTGAAGTGATGGGGCTACCCTCATTGTAAATACTACACCTGTACATTACAAAAATTAAATAAAATAAAATAACCTGTTAGTGATTTTACGCAGAATTTTAAAGTTACAACACGCTGCATTCTTAATTGGCTATAAAAACACTTTCCGCCCAAGAAGCCATCTTTTGATTTAGACCACTTACCCCTTTAAAACTGGTTTCAACTTCTTCCTTACTCGGATGAGAAGTGATTTCTGGTCATGATTTTCAAGGAACTGACAGTTTGTTATGTCTTGTTCGGCGCATGAAATGACACGTCATGCCAATTCCGAACTATAGAGTCTGGTCTCCAGCATTAATGAACTGCTAGTTTTTTCGAGGACTTGGAATCATCTTCAATTTGAAAAAGGAACGATTTGAGACCAATTTCGTAAAGGTTCGTGTTTCAAATACAATTTTACTTTTAGGGAAAACGGATTTATTGCCGCGTTAAAATTAAAAAATAGAGATCCGGTTGAATTTGTGATCCTCGTGTCGAAGTGGCCGATCATGGAATTGAGGTTTATAAATAAATTTAAGCATCGTGTAAAGTTGCGTTTTGTTAAGTCGACACCCTTGCGTTTTCGATTTTCTGAAACAATTTCCGAAACGACGAACAGAAATGAGAATCTTGAAATTTTCAGAGTTACTGAGACGTTCTCGTTTTAGTTACCAGTTGTAACCAGCATCATGAAACAATGAAATCCGTTCTGCATTTGTGACATCAGCGGACATTGCTGAAATTTCAGCTTATCGAAAGAAGTCCGCCGTCCCGCCGATTACCTTCGTCTGCTACTTACTTGACGGTGATACTCTTCGTGATGGGCGCCAGCATCCACCTGGTGGGCGACTCGGTAATGCATCGACTCATCTTTAGCGGTTACCAACAAGAACTAAGTGTTGCAGAGAATCCGGTTATGAAAAACCTTCAGCCTTCTTCTCTCGTGAGTACAGTGCCGTAAGAATTACGGTACATAATGTATTACCCAGTATGGAAAAGTGTCTGGAATTTGGGACCACAAAATTTACGCTCGACTTAATTTGATTCTGAAGTTGGGACAAGGGCGATTTTTGATTTTATTTGTTTGTTAGTTTCCGAATACTGTATTTCTGTAGGTCACTGTCCTTTTTTCGTGCTTCGCAATATACACAGCGTCCGTTGATTTAATTGCATTTTTGTCTCTGCAAACTCGCACCACCTGACCTTTCACAAACAAACCTGATTAAACGGGATTTCATTAGCAAACCGTAATCACATTTAACCCCGCTATTTTTAATGTTTCAGATTAACTCATTTGAAGTGCTGTATCTTTATGACGAGGTCATAGGACATTACATGTGGTAAGCATCTAACGTGAATTTAAACAGCTGCGCGTTTTAAAGGTTTCGAAGATGAATATAAACAATATGCGTTTTTTAAAGCATGTCTTAAGCATGTGTGTTAAACACATGGAAAGTATACTCCTTCTTCGCTATTTCAAGATAAGCTCTTGATTACAATGGTAATTACATTCTAAGTCTTTCAATGAATATGTTATTTGATACCGATCACTTTGCGTACCTTAATAAGTAAATTTTATTGCCTGAACTTACATCCAAAGATTTTTCGAAGTGTGAAATTTATCCGGCCAGCAATGGTTATAATTTATGAAGTTAGAAATCATAAGTTCGACGAATGTAAAGTTTGATCTATAACTAACCTGGCATTAATTATGTAACGTGACTGCGTGTTTTTTAGTAGAATCGATAAATAAGAAATTATGTTCACACCAAAACAACTGTATAACATAAGCAAATTTGTCTTAATATAAATTTTCGTGATGAAATCTCAAAAACGCAATCACATATTTCTAAATTAAGTTTTCGTTTTTTGTTTGATTCATTCTTTTACTTTTTATGACAATTGAAAGCACCCTAATTTTCTATAGCAACTTGTACAAAGGTGAAGCGTTTTCAAACTAATTCCTGGGAGAATATGGAGAACATGAAATGGACATGTGTAAATCGTAGCAATCTGTAAGTTCCATTCAAATTGAATCAAAGGCATTTATGAGACATGTTTTTCTAAAGTTTACCAATTTTTGTCATTTGTCTAAAGTAGCTCGGTTCAAACTTTACAAGTCATTTTCATATTTTGTTTGGAAAACCAACGTACAGCTCTCAATCGAATACAAGCCTCTTCGCAAAGTGTAAGGAGGGTCGAACCAATGTATTGGGTAGGACACTGAATTTTGAATTTTAGCCTCCTGTAGTCTTTATTCTTCATTTAAAATGTTTTGGGAAAAATGAAATCGATTCGAAAACTGCAAGCGAAGTTGTAATTTGATCCCATTTCTGAAAACCCTTTACTCACCCATGTCACTGCTCAGAACTGTTAGCTGACTGTAAAGAACGGGGAATAGGGCCTACTAGCACACCACAACACCAAAAAGCTTTATCACAACGAACACTAGGCAGGGTCCTGGGGTCTGATCTTTTTACTCGAAATCCAACTCTCAAATATGTTCACACTTTCCCTTCTCTTTTAATTCGAACTCAAGACGAGCCACTAAGAAATACATGCAAATTTTGGTCTTGCACTCCACGTAACAATTTCTGAAAAACAAATCTCACTTGAGCAAAAGTGCAAGGCCAAGGTCTCTGATAATATGCGCATAAGTGCTCATTACCGAGATAATTTTTATAAATTATTTCTAGTCCGTAATGCGCTGGTAATTACTTGGCTAAAACTTCATAAAGAAACTGTAAAACGTGGTCGTCAGATCAAATTTCTGTCTTGAGTCTTAAGTCACTTTGTGTGAAACAGGCCCCCGATATTTTATGTTCCAGTACATTGTGGGTTTCGCATATGAGAAAATATTTCTTATTCGCACCTTATGACCCCTAAGTTTGAGCTACAAACTTTAGTTAGAACTCGAGACTTTGAATTCAGATTCGAACTCATAGTTTTAATGGTAGGGTCATCAAGTGCAAAATAGGATTACACAGCCATGCACATAAATCGTGATGTTCGTACTACTCGAGTACAGAACAATTTTCACTTGTCCTTAGTTGATTATAAAGTAGAATGGAAAATCATACAAATAATTTTGAGGTTCGATTTCGAGTAAAAATATTACACCCGTGCCAGGGTAGCCATGTTGGTTTTGTCCAGGATACAGTAAAAATTTAAATAAAAACCACATCATAATATTGCTGTCAGGCAAGGTATCTATTTTATAGTAGAGCTTACTCTCCGCTATCGTTTTACCACGTACAGTAAAACGGGAACATCACACGTAGCAAATGTGATGATTGTAAAACTTCTATCCCAGTTCACAATTTCACTGTCGTGGCAGTATGCTTGAGTTCTCAGCCATTACTTGATCAATTTCTACGAAATCACATAATTTGACGTCCAATGCAATTAAGATTAAAATCCGTGCTAGAGTTTTAGTTAAGTTAAAATTCACTTGAATTTTTATGTGAAACTGAAATTATGACTGAAGTTTGTGTATTTGCTAAATTTCAAAAACGAAGTACAAATTTAAAACTAGAAGTTGACACATGCACATGCAAGCCTTTTTTGTAATTGTTTATTGGTGACTTGTCTATTCGAAGTTTTTTAGAGTGACAGTGTCCTGTTGAAAAGGGGGTTAAAAAAATGGTTTGAATAAAAAAGGAAGTAATCAAAAAACCGCTTTTTTGCTTCTCCTCAAGTCGAGTCATGTCTATCAGTGTTTCGATCTACTTCCATGAACGCGGACGTTTTTCATAAAAATCATTTAATAAGACAGTCATATTTCTTCAAGAGGCATGGAAAGTGAAAGCTCCTCAAAAATATATTTTATTACAATTCCTCACGATAGTACCATCTCGCACTGAGTACAGAGGAGTTCTCTTTCCTTTATGAGGAAATTTACAGAAAAAGTCGCAAAATTCACCATTTTTGAAATACGTGCAAAGGAAAAACTCTGTGGTTACCACGGAGTTTTTAATCTCCCTCCCAGTTATAATAAATGTGCGCATGCGCTCACACTCAGTCGCTTGAAGTCGCTTGAGGACGAAGGTCACATTTTCCATCTAAGGGAAATTTGCTTCGTCTTTGTCTTGCCGTACCAAATAAAGAGACACGTTTTGTCTTGTGGGAGAAAAATCGATTAAGTGCCGAACAATTGACAGATCGTTTTCTTGTAGTTTAAAATAAAATAAAATGCTTTGATATCAACAGAAATTGAAAATATTTACGAACAAACCCTAAAAACACCTGGTGAGCAAGTTGAATTCTGTTTCAGTGGCAGAGAACCACTTTCAACATTGCAATTTAGTCTGTTTATCGTGTTCCAGGCCTCTTTAATAGTCCCCCATGCAAAATTGGGATCTTTTAAAACAATTCCTAACAGCTTCTTGCAGAGCAGTGCATTAAGTGCAGTATGTAAAAAGTTTCATATGAATCCAATCAGCCATTTTTGAGATACATGGTTCCGAAGCCACCCAATTTGAAAAAATTTCTGGTGTCCTAGGTTACCTTAACTGGACGCTTTTTCTTTATATACGGGAGTAGACGCCGAAGAATAACCCCACAACTTAACAGTTTTATTCGTTTATTACTTTCAATTGATTATTTTAAGTTTTATGTTGATATTTATTTAAAATGATCTCAAATACTGAACGCAGCTAAACGCAGTTTTGAAAAGATGAGTCTTAAAAGAGGGTATGAAAGACAGTCGTGAGCATAGGGGGAATGAGCAACGTAGATGACGCTCTGCTGAATGGGTCTTATACAGGAAATGGGCAGTCACCTGATGAGTTAGTGGAGCGGAAAACAGCTCTCGGAAGGAAGACGTCTTTACTTCTGATGGTCGATACGGAGTCAAAAGTACTAGAATTATTGGGAGTTAGACCCAAAATGTATTTGAACGAGGGTTAACCTGTTTCGAAATCGATCTTCTCCTTGACTGCGAGTCAGTGCATTCAGGGTTTCAACAAGTTTAGGATGGTAACTCTGTCAAAATTACTTAAGTAACTTAATTGAAGATGCATTGAAGCAAAATTTTGCAAATTTTCATCAGTTTTGGCATTTTGAAACCCTTTTTATCCACTTCTTACTGCAGAACATTTAATGGAAATCCCATTCGCCATGTTGAAAAGCAAGCACTTTATAGAAATAGACAGAAAAGTGTAAAACAAATCCTTTACATTCTGATAAAAGATTTCATGTCTTGATTACTTTTGATTGATTTTAATTTTTAAAAACCCATGCCTTTAAAATGATCCCAGGAACTAGACATAGTTAAGACAGTTAAGAACAAGCATGATTGCATTATGGCTAGAGTATTGAGATCTTCATGAATCTTTGATGGAGGTTATCGATTGATGAATATGATATACGAGACAATTTTTTTTCACTTCCTTGTTTCAATGTGCTTTACAGGTATTTACCACTGTTTGCCTTGCTGTGTATATACTACACGAGTTGTTTCACCCGTGACGCGAACAGCTCGCGACTTCCGGTCATGGCCGCACCTCTTGTCCTGATCAGTGCTTTGTTTTATTGGTGAGTATTTGAATTACGGAGGTATACCAATGGTTATTGTTTTACATTTAGCTTACAAAAATAACATATATTATATATATATATATATATATATATATATATATATATATATACATATTTATTTATTTATTATTCATGTTAAGAAAATTGTTAATTACACAGCTTTTAAGTTAATAGCCCTCGTTTTAAAACCTGCTAAGCGTTTTATTGCAAGTCGAGCCGAATGCGCACCACTTCAAACTGCAAGCAAATTATCGGCAGTGAATCATTCTCTTTAAGTACTCCATGAACTCTATTCGGTCTATGATTTCATCACGTGTGTAATAGGAACACGCCAACTCGCCCTATTAGAAGCATAACCAAGGGTTCCACCCCAAAACACGAACCAATTAGTTAGAGCTTTTCAAAGATGGCCGGTGCCTCTGTGGACTTTAAAATCTCCGTGGCAATCCAACTTCTGTCCTTATGTAAGAAAATGAGGGCAATTGCGTCAATAGCCTTTCTTAAAAAATTACTAAAATATGATTCAGTTCATTTCCACACTCTAAACCAAGAGTACGGCTTCATTTGCCGCCATGTGGTGCTGCGACGCAAGTTGAAAACATCAGTCGCCTCCCTTAATGATTCATGTAGCGCGACAAGTCAAGTAGACTTCGAAATGATTCATAAAATACTTCTTAATTAACGGCACATCTGCACATGCTGAAATTCGCACTTTTTCACTGCAAAAATGCATGTAAAAATAAAATAATAATTACAGGCCGTCTGGTGCTGACACCTTGAAAGCCCGTACTAGGTGTGCGTAGGCCGTTCTGGTGGGCCCATTGCGCTCATCATTTATCCTTTATAGTTAAAATTGAGCTGAGAAGCTGGAGACCTGACCCAATGGTCTAACATTGTGTCCCAGTGGGACTCGAACCCACGACCTGACACTAGGCCACACTGCCTCCTAAAAAAATGCATGAAGATGCCTGAAATAAATTTTGTCGTGAGCTCACAGAAATGACTCAAGGACATTTTTATTGAAATATAAAGATTGCTTGCAAAGATTCTTCCTCTTTGTGTTCTAGGTACTTAGCAACAGAAGGGCAGATTTTCCCAGCGTTCTTCGCCATGTTCCTGTTCATGTTGATGTATACAGCATACGCTAGAATGTGCCACAATGAAAACTCGGACAGCAATGGGACTTTTTTATTCTGGACTACCCTGCTAGCGCACGTGTTCGTGGTCACGTGGGTCGGTTTTCTGTGGGATGACAAAGCCATGCGACATAAATATACCGGATTTTTTTACGTACCGGAACCATGGACATATTATTTGTATTATTATAAAGTTTAGAGACATTCGAAGTCGAGCAAGTACAGTTAACTCCTATCTTTGCAAATGAAGAAGTTTTGCTCAGCATTCACTCTACTTAGATTAAATCGGAGTTTACGATACCCTACACATGTCACACAATTTTTTAAAATTTGACAAAATAATTGCCTTTTTAATTCTAAAAAACTATATGTTTTACAGCAGTAAGTGGTGTAATATTCATGTTTTTCGTCTTAATATGTGCATTCCTTAAAAGGAGCCAATTCATCTGCATATAGTACCAAGACACGTCTACCTACAGAGGGATAGGACGGCGTGAAGGGCTACACGTATAAAGTTCCTCGTCGACAAGGCTGTGCATTTGACCAATACTCACAAAACTGTTGAAATTAGCTCTGTGAAAGTATATGTTTGTTTTCTGAAAGTGGAAAGCCAATATGCTTTTATTTTTGAATTTATGTCAGTGTCATTAATTGGGTCACGTAACAATCTTTTTAGTAAAGTTCACCAAGAAAAAAGGTACATTGATTACAGGAATAATGGTATAAATAACATGACTAAATATTATTGGATATAAAAATTCAAGGTGAACTCTCAAAATTTTGTTATTTAGTTTTCTAAAACGTCGTTTCGTTTTCATTTTATGCAACAGTTTTTTGTAATAGTTATAAAAGCCATATTTTAATAGCCTCTCATTAAAAAATAAAAAATTAAAGGCGATTTCAGCAGCATTTTTGGAGAATGATGTATGTAAAAATTCCATATGTATTCTAAATGTTATTTCTGAGACTATGGCGTTCCGAAATCACCCAAATTTGCACATCTCTCTAGGAGTCTACATGACCTTAAACACAAGGTACGACGAAACAATCCATCTAAAAATAGCCTGTTGTAAACAAGTGTTGTAACTATACAGTTTTGCTTGTCATCAACAATCTACAACCACAGACGCACGATTTAGACGAATTAAACGTCGAGACCTCTAAAGCAAGCCCCAAATACACTTGAATGCATGATTCGCAAGTTAGGAAGCCAAATGAAAAATTTGTTAGTTGTGGTATGTTTGGTTTTGGAGTAGGATGTGGCTAAGTGTCTTCTAAGTACTATTTTTCTAAAATTAAAATTTAATCTAAAAACAGATTAATTAAAACTCAGACGCGTACTTCGGACACTTTGTTTTGAAAATGTCGTTCCTTAAATATCATAGAAATCGGCTAATTCCGTAAGAGATGCATCGAGCTGGAGCATTATTGTTACCACGGCTACAAATTTCTCTGATCAACGGGTCGGAGCCAAGGTCTCTGGACTCTACCCAGACTCTGACTTAAAACTTCAGCCATCACGCTACATGACTCAAGTGCATTTTTTCAGTTAACTGGA
>NMRA01000006.1:432201-508640 GCA_002633005.1 Phoronis australis | reverse complement strand
CACGTACTTGGTCAACTTTTGATCCGAGTTCGAGTAAACAGATTACAGGTACCAAGGGGTATTTTTCAATTATTTTTGTCCGAACTCTATGACGTAAATGGAAATCATTAAAAGAAGACGCAAAGTACCTTTTAAACTAAAAGCGTAAGACTTTCCAAGCATGAGAATGAAGCTTTGATCTCTTGTTGGAAATTTCCGAAACTGGCAAGTTCTATTTAATAACCAATGTTTTGGAAAATATTTACAATTCCAGCTTTTTAGATACACCGGTCAAAAACTATTCAGATCCGGTCTTTAAAATTATCAACTGGTTGTGGAAACTAATACACGATTTCTGCGAATGAAAAAATTCAGTCTCCAGAACTCTAGAACTTGTCTTATGTTTGTGCGCTGTTTGTGTGACAGTAAACAGCTGACTGAGCGGCACAGGTACACGTAAGTTGGTTTTGCGGTTAGCACTTCCCGCGATCAATACCAAGTGCTTTTGATCTCGCTTCATCCATAGCTTTCAATATACATATATATCGAGGCATGTCGGTCGTTTAATCTCAAGAACGGTGGTTTTCTTAGTCACCTAACCACACTGCGGGTAAAAAAATGAAAACCCATTTCGATTAAGGTCCTACAACAAAGTGCGACCACAAGCAGCTATAACACTCAAGGCCAATAGTTATTCTGTCGGCGGACAGGCACGATGTCTCTTTTTCCTGGTAAATCATTGGAGAACGACAACGGATAGTACACGAACATGTAAGCCACGGCAGAGTCCCGTTGTTTTCTAAATTTTGCAGTCCGGAAAGCACTACAATCCGGACAATAACGAGCTGTAATTCAACCAACCAAACCTTGTAAAGAAAGGGCTTTATTTAATCTATTTAAACAGGCATTTTTTCAAGTTTAAGTGGTGTCCTTCGTTAACAGCGACCTAATCCATCATTCACCGTGTAATCGTTCAGTACCACATAAAGGCCCATGTGTACTTATCGCCATCTATTTGATGATCATGTTTGCCATCGTCGCTCGCTTCGCCAGACCCTGGTTCCAGACTATTGCCCACCACTGCTGCCATGCCTCCGAGTCCAGTAATCGCTGCAGTCGGAAATAACAGGGAGGACCAGTGACTGTCTGAACCTTTCCCTTGCTGTCTCGTGGCGCCATCACTTGGGATTTGGTGAGGATGGTTTAAAGGTGCGACCGATTGGTTGCCATCCATTTTCCTGCAATCAGAGCACTGGCAGGACTTCCGATACGGACACCTTGGGTCTACGCTCTTGTTCAAGGCTTCACAATGGTTGCAATCTAGTTGGTTTGAAGTCACTTGAAGTGGTTTTGTGGAGATGACCTCCTCTGCAACTTCACTCACTTTAGTGTGCACTGGCGCCCTCATCGCGTGCGTCGAAGAGGCCAGTTGCGCCACCTTCTCCCGTATATGACTCATAACGGACATCCTGTTGTCTACGTGTAAATAGGCCTACAGTTGCTATTATGTGAAATAAAAGGTTAATCATCTTGAACATTCGTACTTAAGCAAGCTGAAAATAACATTTTGAATGTAAATTAAGGTATGTTTTAAAACAAGATTTTGTATTAAGTTTCGATTAATTTTCTATCACTTTCAGCTTCTGCCAAAGTAGTTGTTAATCGGATTATCGTGTATCGCAACCAAGTCGCATGTCACGTCTGCTTGAGCAAAATGTGAGATTCTACCTGCCTACTTTGCCTCTTTCTTTTACCCCCTCCCTTCCCAAATGTTTGCAAAGTTGTGAACAGTTGCGTGACGTTCTTATTTGGTAATCACGAATCAGTTAGAAAACCGCGACACCAACCGCTGTGCTATGTAAAGGGGATATTTCGTTGGTACAGTATATATGTAAGAGTGTGTATGTGTGTGTGTGTGTGTGTGTGTGTGTGTGTGTGTGTGTGTGTGTGTGTACGTGCACCTTTCTCACGTTTTGCTAAGTTTTCCTAAAGTCACGTGGCTTAATTAGTGGCAGATTGGTATAAAGTAAGAATCAAATTCTATGTCATTTTTAATTTCAGAAAATATATACTTTTTGTCAAATTCTAATAGTTAATGTAGATATTGCGATTAAATGTAAAGACCTGTCTGCAATGTTCTAAGTAACCTTAAGCACGTGGGTTACTTTAACAGTTCCCTTGTGCATTTCCTTTGTTTCTGAGATTTCGGTAAGCTAATATGAAATGAATACCAAAAAATCTAACTAAACCAGCACTTTCTATGCAAGGTAATTGCAATGTTTTAATTTTGAAGAAAAATTTTGTTATTTCCAAGTTTCCCGCCAAGTGATGTAATGGGTTCAGTGGAGACGTTTGGTCACTTGACAATTAATTGAAATGGCGGAACACAACAGATCAGAAGACGAAGACGATTTGGAGCGAGAACTGTCTGGACAACTATTATGCAGTACCAGAAGAATCAGACAACGAATTCGATTTCCCTCTTAACGAACTTTCGTTGGCTTTGAGGTCTTGTGAACTCGACCCACTTACGCGAGAAGTGCCGCAAACATACAGATTGTTTGTGAGTCATAACCAACTGAACCAAGGTTGGTCAATATTCACAAAATAGACATTTAATAATCACTGACAAAGGCTATTTCATCTGGGACGGGTGCGAGGGCCTGGTAGTTTGTTCGTTATTTATAAAATTTGTAAGTTAATACACTTACAAGGTGGCGAGTCCTTCATCGTAACACCGCTTTTGCGTTTGGTCGAAACACGATTCCTTGACTGAAATACATGTATACCGAACAAAATTTGGCTCCCCGACCGACTCGCATGTTCCACACTGTCATTCCACTCTCTCCTACGGCGCACAAACCGATGCTGGCTGCCCAACTCTCACGTCTTTAGAGGCTTTGAACCCAGAGACGTTCTCAGTCAAGCTGCAGCCTCCACAAACGCAATTCTTCATGTCTGAAAAAGGCAGCTATCCAAGACTTTCCCACAACTCCTCAGTATCGCAATGGTCACGGCGGAAACGGTCTTCCAGCTATTGCGCAGAATCCGATAAAAGAAAAATACTGTTTAAAAAAGGTTTGGCTTGTTTCGTAGCAACAAGTATACAAAAGGTTATTAAATCTCTTACGATGTATTAATAACATTATTTTTGAGACACAGGGTCATGGAGGAACACTTTAAGGATTGACCAGATTTCAAAATTTCCCTGAGGCGCTTAAAAGGCGTTATTGGTTTTGTGGCCGAAAAACGCATTTTTGGAATTACTTTTAGATGAGATATAAAACTTCTTGAAGTCCTTATGTTTGACCAGAGCTATAAAAAACATTGTATTTGTGATATTAATACAAATCGCCAATTTCACCATTGACTCTACCAGACAATGGCTGAAATCAGGACCGATGTCTTTACTATGAAAATACGTTTGACACTCTGTTACTACTTAGCGCAGGGGATTTGACTCGTTACTAGAGCGTTTGGCCACTCCTGTGAAGATAGTGAGCTCACGTCTGCGCATCTGATAATTTCTCGCCGAGAACGTCCGTTTGAGGATGGTTGTCAAAAACGAGTAGCTGAGCAAGTTAGTCCAAGGCATGTTTGAATTTACATGGTGGTAATGTATCATTGGTGGTTTGTCAGTTGGACTATGGTTAAGGTGAGAAACAACGACGACGTCCATAACTTCTCTTTCCCCGGTCAAGTACTTGTATGCGCCTAGGGTTAACCTTTTATTCAGAGAATTTTCAAAAATGGCTCGAGGAGGCGTAGATACAAAAAATCCCGGTATCTTTCCAATTAAGGCGATGTGCTTCGGGAATGTTGGTGTGTGGCTTTTGTGAACAAACCGACAAAACGTACCATGGCTTGCAAACTGCTGTATTGTTATGATTCAGAGCCTGTACAGTAGCGGATTTAAGGACGAGGGCAATGGCCCCCTCCCCAAAACGACGGTTTTCCCAGATTCTATTTGGCATTTCGGGGGGTGGGAATGTCTGACGGGCAAAATCCTGACTAATACTCTGCATTGCCCCACCCCACCCTAACTCAAAATTCTTGGTCCTCCCATGTTGCCTGCGATCGTTGCCGTTAAACAGCCTAACTCCTTAACATTGGAAGGCAATGTCAGATCCGTTGGTGGCATAGCAATTATTCAAGAACGGTCTTTATACGAAAAAGGCCTCGCAATTGGTATTTTTATTATTGTGACGAGGTAAGATTGACATCACTGTTCATGTAATTAAACCGTGTTTTGATATTCATCCGCAGATGCGTGTTCATTCCATCTAACCATAGCAAGACTAAAGAAATAACATTACAAAGGAAATTTTTTATTACTTTTTTTTAAAAATTCTCGTGTCCATTATTTAAATACGGGACTTATTGAGAACAATTTTATGTGTGGCGCAATTGCATGTGTGATTATTTTGAGTAAGAAGCGATTTGCTTTGTGGCGGGTTATCTGTAAATCAGATTGGTTGAAACGTTTGCCACGGAATTGCAGCAAGACCATGAGAATTGCTACGCCGATACAAGGCTATGAGAGGCGCTTTACCTCAGTGCGGTCTCTTAGGGCATCAAAAGAATTGTGGAGGCCCTAGCGAAGCAGTAAGTCAAGCATATTCATATGGACAAGACCATGTTAGTAGAGCGTGTAAATCTTTGTTAAAACGTAGAGCGCCTGTAATTATTTCCACGTGCATTGCATGGAAACAAAGGGTATGGTAATGCGTGAAAATGCATGTATTTTGTTATACATTTTCAATTCCGTTTCCTGTTGAATACAGTTATCTTTACATCCGGGTAGTTTACTTAATAATTAATGCATTCATCAACACGTACTTTTCCATCAAAATCTAAGCTAAGTTAAGCACGAGATGACAGATTCTTCCTCTTGGAAATTTTATTCATTCAATGCAGTGAGGACCTAGATAGACTGGAATAGAAGGCAACAAGCTTCGTGTTTTTGCGAGCTTGTGCGACTTATGGATTTTCAAACCTCGCAACGTTTTGGTGAACTGCAATATGGCTGGTGTTTTACGGCGTTGACGATGATCAATTGGTTTCAGGTTGGCCGTAGTCTTTTGGGTATTCGGCAATTTTCTTTTCGTCATCAACCAAAGCTGCATGACTTGCGAGGCTCTTTCTAACTCTGGCAAAAGACCCTCTTTTGGAAGACTTTCTTCTAGTCTTAAGATTTTCAACGCAAAGTTTCTCAACATTTGTGTGTTTTATCTTATCCGCACATATCTGATCTTTGTCTCTTTTTAGCTTCTTATCAATGCTCTGAAGGAGCATCTTCCGTTCTGCGCTCGCCAGTTCTCCTTGTCGCTTGGACAGGTTGTTCCGGAGCAAGTCCAGCGAGAGTGGCTGTGAAGGTTTGAATCTAAGAGCAATTTCCTTCATATCGGATTGATTAGCTGACAAGCTATCGCCATTCCAAACGTCCACGCTGTGATGGGTATCTTCTGACGAGTGGCTTTTATCGGTTCTAGAGCTATCAAGGCTGAATCTTCGCGCGGTCTCATTAGTCTTATTAGATCCCGCAGAGGCATAAAAGAAGCAACTCTTTGTACAACTTGCTGACTTACTAACATGCTTGTCGATTGGCTTCAGTAAGCCGTTGCGCTTTGGTTTATTAGACAGGGTTTTCCTTATCATTGGTTGAAGAAGACCGGGTTTCTTTGTGTGAGAAGAAAACGTCTGCTTCCGCATAAGAGATGTCTCGTTCAACTCTTTTTCGATAGCTTTTATCGTGGCAATGGCACGACACGAAAACGGACCACATTCTTCAAACGATTTCACCAAACCAGAAATTGTTGACAAGTCAGTAGCACGATTGTCATTTTTAAGCTGAGAATCCCGTATTTCGACAAGTTTATTCTTTGCGGTGTTAGACACGTGTTGTCGAAATACATTGCCATCGGTGTTCAATAGGAATAAGCCTTTGTGCACGTTTGTGCAGGAATTCCAGAGGGGTAGGTCATATTCAATTCTTGAAGACGTGACCTGCAGTGAAGATGAACACTGTTAGGCCTGGCGACGTCACCAAACGGTGAACAGATAGCAACAAGAACTCGGACATTACTACCAAACAACATACAGAAGTAAACGATATTTCGTGAATCCGCTCAAAAATAGTTCGGCTTTGAAAATTTACGACTAAGGGAAGGAGAAAAAAATGAGACACAGCTATCGAAACAGAAATAGTAACTTGGCATTGATTTCCTTTAGTTTATGTCCTATATTACAAGGTATTGTACACTTTCAGCGATGCGGTTTTGGTCTGAATCACGAACTCATTGTTCACTGGCGTCATTATCATTTGATATAGATAGGTTGAGAGCTCAGTTACGTCAAATATAAACACTGAAAACAATCTAAGTGCTTAGCGTCTTAGATTTTTTAACCTTTTCTGAAACGAGTTTTGATGTAATTTTAACGAAGATAGTATCTTTCATATATCTAGAATGACCTTTTGAGGGATATTTTTAAGAGTTTTACGTTATTTTTGCCAAAATCATTTCATTTCCTTTGAGGTAGGCAAAACAGAACTACTTGTCAAGAAGTCTTGGACAAATCGCGGTCCACAGAGTAACGTCTGCTGCACTTGTCTGGGGACAACCCAGTGCATGATTAGCCCTGTGATGTAGCTAGGAGGAACATACTGAACATGGGAATCCATGTGCAGCAGATGCCCTTTTACTGGGCGTCTCTCGGTGGAGTCAGGGTTGGCAGGGTAGGAAACTGCTGAAACCAGTATCAAGTCCTATATCATAAACCATGCTGGATATATGGATCCTCAGAGAAAAATACAAACCCCCCTGGGCAGCAGTGCTGTAATGGTAAAAGTATAGGTAAGTAGGCGCCGAAAGCCCGCTGTGTCACCTTGAGCACTGAACGTAACTTACGGTGAGTAGGCGCTACGTTCAAATGCAAAAAGGTGGTTGGCTGCGCCTACATGCGCCAACGCCCCACTACAACACTGCTGGGCAGGATTCAAGTGGTCAATACATAGGCAGTCGAATGTGGTCTTTGCGGCTACGGACGTACGCCTAAGAGCTTACATATGCATAGGGCAACTATTATGCTCTAACTAGATTTCCACGCAAGTTGACGAGAAAGCATGCAATGGTCTACCCAGATATCCAGCGAATTTGATGTGACCTAATCGATATTCATGTGCCTAGCCCAATGTGTATTGGACAAGACAGTTGCGGTCTAAAACCAAAGCGCCTATATATCGTACAAGGTTCAAAGTCAAAACCGAACGATGAAGAAGACAAACGACCAACATGACTGATGAAAGTTAAAGTATTAGCCGTTTTGAATATTTAAAATCGATGCGTTATGAGAAATTAGCGAATAGGTTTTCTTCAACAACGCGATGAAGCTACGCTCATTAATTTGTGAATCGATTAGGACGGGTTAGTCGCAGTCTGGCTTAAGCGTTGGGGTAACAAAACTAAAAATGTTATCGTGGGAGTTACCAAATGTGGATAGTGGAAGTGCCCGCTATCGTAGACGCTTGCTCTGTGAAATCCCTGAACATTTCTGTGAGGATGAATATTGAAATCACCAAGCTCGTGAAAGTGGCAAAGGTGGTTGTATGACGGATGTTGCCTGTTTCCTTTCCACTCATTGGCGTCTGAGTAGCCGACCATTGGTAAATAGCTAAGCATGATGACATGAATCACGAGGCAAAACTCTGGCAGATAAATCTGCATTGGAGTAACAACAAAGGAGTGCTTGTCCTACAGACGCTTAAGCGCAGTCTCCTATTAATTCATGGCCTTCGCACTAGAGCCGTGTTGTTGGGGAAGCGTGGCAATGAACAATCCTAAAATGCCAAATTTGGCACTTTTTCACTGGTTAGCAACATCAAACCCAGATCAGTGGTATTGGTATCCAAGGATGTAACCTCAAGAATCGTATCTGAACTTTGCGTTAAGGATTGACAGTTTGTTGTGATACACTGGGACCAAATAGTGTAATACGCACAATATGGTTGTTTTCGGCTTATATGCCCGGAAATTCAGCCGAGAACCTATCCGCATCTGAAGTGCAACATATCGCCAATCACTGCAGAGCTAACAATTTTCCTTAGCTATCTGCTGTGACGTCAATTTATTCGCACCACGAGGTTCGACACCGTTGAATCTAACTCAATAAGCGAGGCGCTGTGGGAGTTTATTTTGAGTTCGCAACTGTTGATACGCAATCAGGATCGTGCGTCTACATCTGTTGTCAAAGACGTGGTAACAAACTGGAGAGTAGATTCAATTGTATACCTTGTCGACTTTTGTTGTTCCGTTCTTTTACTGAGTATGGGAACACCAATGAGGTGGACTGGAAACTATCGTTCAGAGGTTTCAAAACTCTTTAGCAGTCAGAAACCAAAATCTCTGAAAGTTCAGATATTAGCAAATTGGCAAATGACTTTAACAATATCCTGGCCAAGTCACAAGATATTTCCTGCCCAAAACGTTGGCTCAAGTTCGTTGGGAAACCAAAACATTAGATTTGGTGAACCAAATTAAGAACTAGTCGCACTTTGCGCAAAGGCACGTGCAGCTCACATCGCTTTTCATGTCGCATAAGTTTAAAGTACACAAACAAATAATTCTTCTGACGTATGTTCTGTAGCAGAACACAAGAATGAGGTGCTTTGTTTCACGGACCGTTTTAATCTCTAAAATGATCAAGCTGGTGCAGGGGTCTATTTTTCAATCCTTCTTACTTGAGATGCAGAAAGATGGGCTTCGCATGGCAATTTTGTTACGGCGTTACTACAATTAACAGTGCTTTTCAAGTGACATGTAAATACAACAGTGAACTGGGCAATCAGACAATTACCATCCATGCATTCTGATAGACAAGCCGTTATAAGAGCCCTAAAGAAATCAAGGGTCAACTCTCGCAACGTCAATGCTTGCATTAACGAGTTTATGTGCTTGATATGGAGAAAATTCTCAGTAGCCTTTTTTATATTACTTCGAGGCCATCGGCCCATAGTACCATAAATTGTGCAGTTATTAAGTGACACTAACAAGGATTATCCTAATTTGAATGAGTTACACACAAATTTAACAAGATTTAAGACTTCCCGTTGCAAAGTAATTTTCATCAAACGTGTAAGCTCATGCAAACTTGGCTCTTTGCCAATACCATTTCTTCAGGTAGCATCTTCTCAGGTTGTTACAACTCGGCCATACGCAAACAAAATGTTCTAACATAGAAGGACTTACCAAGCAACCCTGTCCCCTGGTCAAATACAAATCGTATCATCAGAATATTTTAGAATCGTCATGAATTTTTATTCTAACATTAACCTGATTGTTTATTTAAAAATTACGAGTTTCCTTCTGCTAATACGGCTAACTTACCAGATTCGGGAACATTTAAGCGTTATTTAACTTCTGACGCTTAAAAAATAACGATACAAAGAAGTCACGTGACTCTAACAACCATCGTTAACATCTACAATAGTGTGACATCACTTAACGAAAAAAAATCATTTCGCACATGATAGCCGTTCGTTCTAATAGGCATTTCATTTTCTTCTAGCTGGCGGTGAAAACGGGAGTATTTCTTTGTAAAACGACAGTTTTGTTGCGTTAAATACACGAACTGTTCGTGTTCGTGTTGTCAAGGCTTCCCAATTCAGCCTCAGTTCAGGGAAGTGTAGTCTATTGCCTTGTTGTAAAGCGGGTAGATTGATAACATACACTTAAACAAGTTTTGGAGTATCCCGAGCATAGACATCACATAGACCGGGTGCGCGCCAGTCAGATACATGTACATGAAGCTCGCCAGATTGGAAAGTGTTACGCAGGACAAAAATGGCGGAAAACACTGGGAGCCCTTCCGGCATCAGTAAGGACATGCGGAGGCTCGCAGTGTTATGGCTGCAGCTAAGGAGTTGACTTTCTTGGTCCTGCCATTGAGTCATGGATTTTTTGGTTCGGCCATGGAGCTTAGTGGTGCTGCCTCTAGATATTTACATGTATGTTCTGCCACTGCAGTTTAAGAGGAGCCACCATGCGTTGTTTTCACCTCAGTCTTGGTGATTGAGACCATATAAGATCAATTTAAAAATGTTATTGACCATCATACGCTGTTAGCTATCGATGATGCTATTTGTTAATTGTACTTAAGTAAATATTTGGTATTAATGACAATTACAAGTGCTTTTACTTGTACTGGAAAACAACTTCTGCATGCCCGAACTTACCCACCAGCCATCCAAATCAGTACAAATGTACATCTAAGTGAATAATGTATTCTTTATTGAGAGGCTTACTATGTGCATGTATTCCAAAATCAGATATTTTCTGTTGTATCAAAACAAACAAATCCCGGCAAAATCTTAACTTATGTCGAAGTTCTGTAGATTTGTACTGCTTGCTTACGAGGTCTTTGTTTTGTTACTCAAAATTTGCGCAAAAAAGTGCATGGTAACCAAAATATTAAACCTGCACGATTGAATTGCGCACCCGATCTATACCCAAAATACAGAATTTCCCACACGAAACCGAGTGGAAATATACCCAACCGAGCCGGTGTAGCATTAAAAAATGACCCTGTGAAAAAATGACACCCGTTAGTTTTTTCACATGGTCTAAATTTGATGTGAAGAATTTTCAACCCATGAAAAAATGACTCCAAGTCCTGAAAACATGTCCCGTCATTTTTCAACGGATCCCCCGCAACCGGGGGTTGGGATAAGCAGACATAATACCCGATCTTTCAACAATGTTCGATACGCGGATGTTTAGGCCGGGGGTGACCTGAGTGGCCCGCGACAACGGAAATTTTGCTTTTTCAGTGTATGCTGCAATTAGGGAGAGAAAGTAATGAACGGCGTGCAGACCACAAGAATACAATGTGTTGAAGCTGGGCTGAAGCGAAAATAATCACTATGTTTCGAACAGTCCTTCGTTCAGTTGCCCAAATTGGCAAATGGCCATTTTTACACTGCTCGTGCCAAGATATAATATCTGACTAGCTGCATGAAGACTAATCCAAAAAACTTGGCCACATGCTAAGAATCTTCCGATCGCAGCCAAGTTTTCTTACTATCAAAGTCAAATTTGAAACCGTGAGAAGGCCAAGCGTGCGCGAGAGAAGAATTCGTTTTAAATTTCTAGACTGACGGACGCGCAGTGCGTCTATCAGATTAAAGCCGAGGAGGGAAAGGGACGTTTCGAAATAATGTGTGGGAGCGGGGGCTGATTTCATTGTGAACAAATGGTTACGTGTTAGTGTGGGAATACTACAAAACACCAACAAGTGCCTGGTGCTTGATCGGGGGACTTCAGATCCGTGAGAGAGGAATACCGTGCGTGAGAGCAGAATATTTGTGCGCTGACAATCCCGATCAGCGATGTACAGGAAAGGAACTGAGTGTGTTCTTTGCTATTTGCATTACGGCGTTCTCCCATTGAGTCTAAATTGTTGGAAGGATGATCGCTGTAGCCAATATCTTACACTGACGACTGATTTAGTACATTCTGGCAATTAGGGTTGGAGTGTCAGCTCTCTTTTGTTCGATAATTTGCTCTAAATCTCCGATGAGATCGTATCTAGCCTGGCTGGGCTGTGCTGTTAAAAATACGTTAAGTTATAAAATGTTTGAACATAAACCAATAACATTTCTGAATTCCCTATAAAATACTGATCATGCTTATACATTAGTTTTTGAATCACCAAAATCGTCCAACTACAACCGAAGTTAAAACAATCTATTCTGTCCGAACGTACCAACACACTGGGTTGACTGTGTTCACATGTGATCGATAATAAGCCTGCACGTTGTCATACCAGACAAAAGACTGTGCTAGGCAGTTAACAAAGAGCAAGATGTTATCACATGCTCTCAACCGCCCTCTGTCTGGTAAAGTCGCTGAACGGGAGTACGCCCTGATGAACTTCAAAAATCTGTCATTTATTTATGTGACCCCAATGAGGTCATTTTTCACAGTAGTTTACATTAAATTTAGACCCCATTAGAAGCGACCTACATGTAGGTCATATTTTAATATTGCAAAGTTTCCCGGGGTCATCTTTCAATACTGAAAAGGTGTTGGGGCACGACGAAAGTACGTACCACCCGAGTGAGCAGCACGTATCCTGGATATCCTGTATTTGCTTCGAGCGACAAATTTTCGATCTTACTGGTTTCTCTTGAAAAAACGAAAAAAACAAATCGCTCGCAGTGGCTTGACAAGCGTGCAGCCGCACAGGCCACTCGAGAATCTAACACTGGTTGCGATCTATTAGTTTGATAATTTCCCTGTCGACTGATTGACTCTTAAAAACGCATTTAAGTGCTGCATCAAATGTTTTTTATGTTTCAGAAAAACACTCACACTCTTCCGCCTCTTTATATGTTAGATATCGCGCTTTGAAAAGGGCAATTTGCCATGTTTGTTTTCACAGCGATTAACCGTGTCACGTGACTAGAAACACTCTCCAATATGGCGTCAAGTTGTCAACTGCAGTAGCGCGTGCGCCCGGTCTATAGTATAAAATGTCTATGATCCCGAGTTAGAGACACGCTAGAGCAAAGTTACGCCGTCTATTGTACGTGTGTATGTTTCTGTAGTAGTGGTGAATTTTATGTGAAAAATAGTTCTGTTCGCTGGGTTTCGAACCAAGGTTCTCGAGGTTGAGTGCTCGTGAACTTCACCCGGCATCAGGCTGTCGGCCAGTGTTCTTACTTGCAACGTGTTGTTATTTGAGTTTCTGCCGACAGTAGAAGATCTGCGAGTGACTGGTGTGATCCGAATCTGGATATTTCCAAATAGGGCTCGAGTTTAGCGACCCAATTTGAGTACATTCCAGTTTTTGTAGTTCATTGGAAAGGTTGTGTTATTACTGACATGAACGTGTTTTGCCGTTTGAAATGAGAATTGTAAAATGAGCTTCTGAGCTTATTTAATATTTGTATTTGAAACTTTTCACGATTGTATACGAATTGTAGGTCCAGTTTGTTGTATTTGGCAGGATTTGTAATGGAAGGCAGTTGGTTAAAGCCCAACTTGTTTGCACGGATGTTGTACGGCGGACATGTTGTTTCCGGTGTGACACTGCTTGAATTAATACCAGACTCAATTTCAATTACTTGCACCAATATTGTATTCCGTTGTGTTGAGCTATTTTTGATGCTTTAGTAATGTCGTACCATTTTATATCTTAGTTTAGTGAGACTCTTTAAGCGAGAAAGAAAGCGGACAGGGCCTCATTCACTTTGATTTAGTTTTGCGGTCTCAATATTGCCTTGCATTACTTCCGTCTGTGTAGAGTTATTGTGCTTTGTTCTATCTTGTTTCTAATCCGCGTGAATGTGTAAATTTATTGGTAACGTGAATGATTTTCTAATGAAGTGGTTCACAGGACAAATAATGTTACAAATGTGTGTAAACCGTGAAACTGTGTTTCAACCTTTGTTTGTTGTATTGTAAATAGTGCTGTGTTGTTCCAGAGTTAAACTCTGCAAGTAAATCGTTTTGGCAAACTACTGGTTGTTTTTTTTTTATACACCAAGCCCCGTTACACCTGTAACAGAACTTACGGCATACGTTACAAATTTTAGAAATGCGTGGCCGAATCTTTCAAAATTCATATAAAAGTCATGCTGCGCAGGTTTTAAATAAGCGGTCGCATTAGGGATGAAATTGTTATTGTCGTGAGCAAAAATTGTTAAAAAGGAGTTATTTCAAAGTCTCTTCAATACCCCCTTTGCATTTACTATAATACTTTTACTGATGTTGCTGTGTTTGAAGAAATGTTTATCAAAAATAATGAAAGACCACGCACAACTCTCGAATTGCGTAAGATGACCTAATACTTTACGTGTGTACGCCAGTCATGATGGTTGAAGGTACTGCAATCTGTCAACCGAAATATCATACCTGGCAAGGGCTGTTTTTACTTTGACAAGAGGCAAAATTATTGTGTAACAAATTTCAGTAAATAGCAAAACCTGTCACTTGCCATGAGGCGTTAGAAATTACAAATGAGTATGTTGTCCACATTATTCAAATCTGTGACAAGCGTGTGTCCTAATTAAAGTGTTGTCATTCGTTCTTGAGTTACGACATAATTAGAATGTTGCTTTTCTGCATTCGCACTGTTGGCATGCAAATAACATCATAAATATTTTAGCAGTTATATGCTATGTTTTTCTTCGAAAATGATGTAATGAGCATTCATTTCAACTTTTTGTTTTTCGGTCAGAATTTTTTGAGAATTGAAGTGGCGGTGACGCTGTTTTTATTAGTTATTTTAACTAAAAGTTTATTTGAGTGTTGCCTAGGGGTTTATTTTTTTTAAACGGGTTCGCATCAATTTGGGCGAACGTTACAGCCTACTGTAATAACAATTTTGTTTTTAGATTCAAAGCTATAGTCATATGTTCAGTTATAAAAACTCGCAAAGTCGCCCACGTTGACATCGCATAGAAATATCCCCCATGACTCGCGTGGCTTTACAAGAACATGTCAACAAAAATTATTCATATAGACGTTTTTATCCGCTAAAACTTTCATTTCTTCTTATCTTTTGTTTGGATTGAAAATGATTACCCCGGTACTATCCCAGAACTACCTGGCAGCTGCCATATTTCCGAGGCGGCTGGGAACAATACGCAGTAACATTCAATATGCACATCTCAACAAAAGTTTGGAAATTAGTATTCACTCACCACTATTTCTATTATTTTTTGGTTTAATTCAATCATATTTCATTCCAGTGAAAAGCCCAGTCATTTCTCTTTCCAGCGAAATCACATTCCGTCAGTAAATGTTTGTTGTGTTTAGTAACTTTGCCGCCAAAGAGGGCTTGGTCTCAAATGTTGCAAATTAAGTTGGAGTCAATATGTATTCAAGTTTGAGCATCTAGCTTTTTGAACAATTACAGTGGTGCTGCAATGGTAATAAAAACTTATGACAATTTCGCAACACTTAAACACTACTAGACAGCAGTGATAGTCTGATAGATAGACAACGGTGATAGTCTGATTCATAGACAACAGTAATAATCTTGTCCGCATGGTGTTTACTAGCCTGCTGACGTGTAACTGTGTGATGGCATTCCACTCCCGAGTCATTGAGCGACTTAAACCAGCTACAGTGATTGCGTTGGTTCCAAGCGCAAGTACAGCCCGTCAGAGTTGGTCCCACAGGTATTCGATGGGGTTTAAATCTGGGCTGCATGCAGGCCATTCCATTTGCTGTACACTCGCAAACTGGTCACTCCAAACACAGTTTTCGTAATTACAATAATTCAAACTGAGCCTGCTAACAGCAGGAGTTCAATGTTCACATTCAGTGTCTCACGTATTTGGTGTTTACCCCCCCCCCCCTCCCCTCCGTGTCAATCACCAGCACATCACAGGTGACACTGCTTGCAAAAACGGAGAATGGAATTTGCAACATTCCCTTTGTTGAGACCAAGCCCTCTTTGGCAGCAAAGTTTCTGAGCATATCAAACATTTGTTGAAAAATATGGCATTGTTGGAAACGGGAATGAAAGAGCTTTCCATTGGTGTGCAACATCATTTAAATAAACCAAGAGTAATGAAAACACGAACCAGCTAACACAAATTTCAAAACTTTTGTTGAGGTGTTTAGTTGGTCTGATTGCAACCTGTTAGTTCTGCTCAAGCCTGCAGTACAAATGACTTTTAATCTGTGTAGCATACATGAACAAGATGAGACTGATTTTATAACAGTAACACGGCTGAGAAACAACATGACCGACGGACCCAAAACATGACCGACGGTACTTCAAATCGGACAGACTAACCACAAGACTTTTTGGGATCAATTATTGGGTCTGCTGGACCAGAAAATGGAACCGACGCACCTAACAGCATCAACGCCCCACCACAAAACAGGACCGCCACAGAATGAACATGATCACAGGACAAAATGTTATCAATGCTTGTGTGTAATACTCAGAGGTATGACGTAACCAGCCAGCTACCTGTATGAGGACTATCCTCAAAATACAGATACATGTAGGTACCACTTAGCACAAAGCTGTGTACTAAATATACACCTTTACGCCGATGTAGGTAAACAACTGACCAGATAAAATCCGACACAAAACTAGTGTCATTAAAAACTACACTCTTCCTTGAGTAAAATAAAGTGTTTATCGGTGTTGGAAAAATTCGCGTTCCATCGTTATTCTGCTGCTAAAATTGTGGTGCGATCTTTTACGTCGGCTTTCGGCGCCATGAAATGTTGCGTCACCTATTGGCCAGTTTCTTTTTTCGCCCATTCTTCAATCAACTGTTGTTCTTTCACGAGGTTGCGTACGCGTCACAACAAACTATCGGAACTGGTTTCACTTCATTATAAATTTCTAGAATCTTGATTGAAGCAAACCGGATTTCAGAAAAAATTTTGCTGCTGCGAACCTGTCATCATCTCCCGATAGATGTCACAAAAATTTAGGAAATGGCGCCTGCGCGTGCCACAGACGTACCGTTTTCAAAACTACGACATACTTTTCTTTGTTACAAAAGGCAAAGAATTATGCAAGAAAATGACGTTTATTAGATTGTGTTTCACAAAAACGGCTGTAACGAGCAAGGTGAGTTTCGGTTGACTCCCAGATTAGTTTTGCATCCACCCCCGATGGTCTTTAGCTCTACGTGTTGAAACAAGTTCTACGGCGAGTTGAAGAGCAGAACTACCCCGGGCTGTGTGCAATTTCGAGGTCTGTCGGAGCTCAACACTGACACAGTGGTACCTAGCTGTATTTTGACGATAGGCTTCATGCAGCTAGCTGGCTGGCTAGGTACCAGTGTCTGTTGAGGTCCGTTAGACACCGAAATTTTACACAGCCCCGGTAATTCTGCTCGTCACTTGGTCGTGAAACATACATGTATCAACATGTAGAGCTAATGACCGACGGGGTGCATGCAAAATCTGGGGGTCAACGGACACTTACCTTGCCCGTTATAGTCGTTTAAGAAAAAAAAAATAACTCTCCGCCTTTTGTAACAAATAAAAGTTTGTCGTCGATTTGAAAACATTGCGCTCGTGACACGCGCACGCTCTATTTCCCAAAATTTTGCAACATCTCTCGGAAGGTGCAGCAGCAAATTTTGATCTGAAATTCGGTTTGCTGAAAACTTGGTAACGAAGTGAAGATAGTTTCGATAATTTGATGTGACATGTACCCAACGCATTGGAAGAGAAGAACAGTTGAAGGAAGAATCGGGAAAAAAGAAACTGGCCAATAGGTGACGCAATATTTCAAGGCGCCGAAAGCCGACGTAAAAGATCGCACCACAATTTTAGCAGCAGAATAACGGTAGAACTCCAATTTTCCAAATAGATAATTTAATTTACTGAAGGAAGAGTGTAGTCTTTGATGACACTAATTTTGTGTCAGATTTTATTTGTTCAGTTTTGTAGCCACATCGGCGCAAAGCTGTATATTTAGTATACGCTGCTTATGAAGAAAATCACCCGAGAACCAGTTATCCGCGAACGGGTTTTTTTACTTGACTAAAGTGTCAAATTGGATAAAGTGAGTTTTATTTTGATCTAAACTAACGCAGTGGATAAAGTTGTAATTATTTAGCTCAAAAACGTGCAACGTGGTTGGGTTTTTATTAGATTTATTAATTTTAAATGTTGATTTTTTTCAATTGTCGATATGGCATCAAAATTGAGTGGTGGGGCGCTAAAGTTTCAATCCTCGATAGTCATGTTCAGTCTCCGGCGGTCCTGTTTTGTGGTAAGGCGGTCATGTTTTAGGTTTGTCGGTCCCATTTTCTGGTCTGCCTGTCCTGTTTGATCCCAGTAGGTCCTGTTTTGTGGTGAGTCGGTCCAGTGGAGGACCGGCGATCATGTTTTGGGTCCGGCGATCATGTTGCTTCTCACCCGTGAATAAGTGACCAGTTAAATGTTGGTTTTTGACAAAACTCGGGATTTTATTTCTGTTACAAAGTGATTCTCATGTTCCAAATCATTGAAATCATGAACAAGTTTGAACAACGTTAGAACAGGTACATTATGGACTAGTCGGCATCATGAACAGTTATGAATCATATTCGTATAATAATTGTATATAGACTTCTTTGTATTTTTTACCCAGACCTAATGCCTCTTGGCGCTTTCTGGGTTATGTATATTCCTTGTATTCTGAAGATTTCATAATAAACATTAAAAAAAATCAACGAGACAATGACACGCTCATACTTTAAAAAATTAGGCAAACGGTAATCACTGCCACTGTCGTCCCAGTAGAGTCTGAAATACTGGAGAGTTCTAGTGAATCCTTGCCGCGGCTTTTTAACCTTGTTTCTAACTGTCCTCTGCTACTGCACCAATGTCGAGTGAGCTGAGTTCAAAATTATGTTTCTGCGACCGTCTCGACTGGCCCCAGTAGAGACGGTGAAGCTCCTGCAGGGGCTTTGTACGCCGGACATTTTTTGGCAAATTATGCCTCACATTGATTAAAATATCTAAATCAGGTACCCTTTTCACATAGAAAAACACCTTAAGAGGCCGCCAATGTCTTATTCCTTTCAACTCGAACAAAGTCCAGAACTTTTTTCGAGCAGTCCTTCGTTCAGTTGCCCAAATCGGCAACTGGCCATTTTGCGCGCTCCTGGCGCGTGGTAAAAATAGTGCGTGTTTGGACTATATGAAAGGACGCGTTGATTAAATAAAACTACACGTCGATTTCAGCAGAACGATGATCGTTTGAGAACTAAAAGTAAGCGTAGATAAAACAAACGTACGCGGGGATTAAACATATTTCTACGCGCAGAAAGGTACTCGCTTAAGAATCCTTTGTATTGGCGCTTCATACTTTCCAAACCTCAACCGCCACTAACTGCGCTATCCCTGGCTTTCGCGTCTCAATAAATGGCTACGGTGCATCAGTTACACTTGACACTACCGTAGTGCCCCGATTGTTTGCAGGATATAATTTCACTGTTCTTCAATAAAACACCGCGCACTGCCTAGGGTATGTTCAGAAACAAATACAGCAGCATATCAATATTTAACAATTTCCCATGTTAGATTTTGCTTTTTCAGATACCTAAATTAGAGGAAATGTCGTCTTAACTACAGTGAAACAGAAATACTGAGAAATGTGGAAAGAAAAACGAATCACATAGATACTGGAATGCCGTGCAATTACCGACGGATAAGAAGATAAAATTTTAAAACTAAAATACATTCATCTGTTTGGCAGTCTGTATCATAACCTTGACAAAGAGCGCATAGCTCGAAACCTGGGGGATATTTTGATAGATTTTGGTACCGACGCTCGTGGTTATATTTTTATTAGTTTCACTATTTTATAAAGAAAAACAGTTGTAGCTATATTCACATGCATATAATTTGTGAAGAATAATGTTTAATCAGCAATAAATCAGCGTATAAAGTAAATATTTAATAGTGCACGTGACTTTGATAGTGGTGTCGCAAGTCATTATAACACCTGCCGTAGGGATGCTTTTAGAATTCAAACGAGTTGGTTGTCATACAGAAAGGGTTATTCAACATTTGCCCGGAGGCAGAAGACCGGACCCCGTCTTTTGGGTTTCAAATCGTTTTGTAGAATATGAAGCAAACAAAGGTGAGAATTCACTAAGTCAATGAACAATTCGCCAGCATGTAAATTCATTTGAGCCTCCAAACTGTGGGTACCTCTCACTTGATCTGTTATGTTGTGCGCGGGTAATTACTCCATTAACTAGGGGTCATAATACGCTACTTTAAACAATAGGGAGTTATTTTGGAAGGCAGTCGCAGTCAACACCCTAATGACGAATTCCCGCCTTTTAGTCAACAGCGTGCGAATTCACACGAAGACATGCAAGTTTATATGTGGGTAATTACACAAAACGTACAGAGAGTGGCGAAGATAAAGTCATATTCGGCGAGACATTATTCCGCGTGGAAAAATGTCAAGTGGGATTATTACTTCATCTACACCAAACGAGGTACGTTTTGTATTTATACCACATATTTTTGAAAACTTCAGCCAGACTCTTCACTTGGCGGATCACATCCTATATGTATGTACTTGCGCATTATGTTAAAAGTTTTCTCCAGTAAAAGAAAAGTTTTTAATATAACGATTCAGCCTGAGTTCTTAAAAAGAGATAACAAAAATGAAAACAGCGGCAATTGTGCATTGACCTAGTAACATTTTCTGAAGATAATTAAATAACAACTTTATTACTTCGAACTATTTTGGGAAAGTTTGATGATCGAAGCGGATAACGACGTCCAGTCTACATTCATTTGATCTACCATTTTAACTTTCCATGTCAAAGGACCCTGTTAAAGTAGTCCCGGGAGTGCAATACGGAAAACGATACCACGGGGCCGTATTGTTCTCAGCCTTTTCAACAGGTTTGAGAACCAGAATTGCATAAACACTTCTTGCACTTGATGAGGCAACGAACAGATATGTCAAACAAGTAATGTGCAGTTGTTCTAGTTTGATAGCGAACACGGATTTATTTGGGGACAAGGTTCTTGAACTTTATCATACATGCATGATATTTTATTGTTTTTCAAGATGCTTTCAGGTTAAGTTTGAGGTGCTACTATCAGGAATCGAGCGCACTACAGCTTCCCGGTGTACATGATGTTCGTCACTTTGCATTGAAACTTGTTGGAAAAAACTTCACAAATCAATCATTCCTTAATAAAACCTGCTTCAGTGCTACGCTGAATGTTTTCCTGTGAAGCATATTTAGCGTATGCAAAAGTCCGGCGGCTCACAATTTTTTTTAGGGTTTTGCCAATTTTTTAACTTGCATTAACTCAACAGATAGTATCAAAATAATTGTGTGAAAACGGCACAAGTTTCCATGGGCACTCTAAATCTCTGTTCTAATAAATTCATACAGAATAGATCGCTATGAATTAGCCCCCATTTCTAGGTGCTTAAGAAATCACTATACACATTTAATAATAAATTTTATCTAAATATTATACTTATATGTTGTTAGCCGGCACAATTCCAGTCAAAACAGAACTGAATAATTGATGGAATACCCATTAGAATTCACTTTCGATAATTGCTGCTCTTACTTGCTGAAAGGGGTCGCGCGTGCGAAACACTAAACCTCTCACATAATTAATGGTTCACAGACAAAGTACAAAACCACTCGTCAATAATAAATATGAAAGAATCATCATCTGGTAAATTATCAGAACTGCATTTCAATCGAAATAGTCTATTTCATTACCAATTCTTTGTTGTGTTTTAACCCGTCGGTTCCTCATAAATTGTTTAAGCCTAAACAATACCAATGCATTTTGGATTAAACGGAAACTAATATGTGTTCCTTCTCCGACTAATCTCCCTTATGTGGGGCACAACTACTTTTAACGCCTTTGCTTAACATTACTAAAATCAAAAGTGTGTATCAAAAGCATCTTTTAAAAGTCTCCCTCTTCTTTAAAGTACAATTGAAGATTCGAAATACACAAGTGCGCCATACTTTTTGAATTTTATTTCATTGCTTAATTGTGTCATCCCATTTATGTCACCTTAGTTCAAGAAATAAACGAATATAGTGATTCTGAGAGTTAGCAAAGACATGAACTCTGTCCACATGGGAGACGGAGCCATCAAACTAGAGGCAATGGGGGTCCAAGGCAAACTACTGGTGGCTAGGTAAGGAGCAAAACTGCCTCCCGTTCAGTAACGCTAGGACCTCGCTAAAAAGCTACGTGAGATATTGCCGTGTATTTTGAATGAAAGCACGTGACTTTGACTAGGTTTTAGCTAGGTCCTAGCGTAGGTCCTAGCGTCTACTGAACGCACGCCCGGTGTCGACCGGGAAGAGGCACCCCACATCTGTTGCGCATGCGCTCCAGCGACTGCTTTTGGCTTTATTTTATCAATCCGAATAACTTGATTGTTCGTGTTCCCGCCTTTCTCCAAAACACTAGCAGCAATTATGAAATACGTCTGCTACCATAAAGAAGCAGAGAAATTCAAATTTGAAAACAGATGCTCCATTGGCACTTCCTGTTTTGGTAGATGGCGCTGCTCCTACAGTTAGACTGTAGCCGCGGGAAATTTGTACTGCCTGTAAATGTCTGGGGGTAGGTAAGGTTTGGCGGCAGATTTGATGCAGGCATTTCTAGCAGGTTCAGTGTATCTGGTTTGCTTGTATTTGTGAACATGTTGTGAATGAGAAAAGTCCACTAGCTCGGCTGTAGATAGACTTTCCTTCAAAATGGTGACCCCTGTAGCATTGTTGCATTGCTGCTCAGCGACCAAGGAATTGCTGTGATTTCAAGAAGCCATCAAACAACCCAGAATTGCAAGAACTGGTTGAACGGCAGTACGTTTGGACCACATTTGCGGAATGTGTAGTATATTTGTTTGCAGGATCTAATGTTGGTTTGTGTCGAACAATGGCATGAAAGTGGTGGTTTTGGGCTGAACACTGTGTGTTTTGTATTTTTTATCATTTTTCAAAGCATCGCTTCCTTTTTCGGAGACAGCGAAAGCTGTAAGGACCAAAACACGAAACAGATTAAAGTTTCTCTAGTGATGTGTAGCACTTTTCATTTTGGCAACATGATAGAAGTAGGCCTACACCAAATACAGGATATAGTTCAGTAACGCTAAGACCTCGCTCGAAAAACAAGATTTCGCGAGATATTGCCATGTATTTTAAATGAGAGCACGTAATATTGGCTATTTTTTTCTAGCCGCGAGACAGCTACTGAACTCCACCCGGTGACATATACACCGCCAGGAAAAACTAAGTGAGATCTGCATAGTTTCTCCTTGGCTTTGCCGACACCGGGTGTTAGACTACGCATACGGTTTCTAGTGAATGCCTCTGATGAAACAGCACACAGAACTAATTTGGTTAACTAAAACCTATTCTATGCACGCGCTATATGGACATGCGTATTTAACACATAAGGGCGTTTGAACAGTGAAAAATCATTTGATCATCACGTTAATTTTATTGCTATTAATTGATTACGATATCACGAGTCTTTCCTGGAATCTCAACAAACGGATGATGCCAAATCCCCGCGGAAAAGCTCTGTGTTATAGAACTAACTAGACTCATTTGTTGTAAATGAGACGCGATCAAGCGTGTATATTCAATAATGGGATGTGTTCGGGTTCTAGTGGAATACGGACGTATACAAAGATATAAAAAACGTTTACATGGACTGATTCAATAACGTAATTTCATGCCAAGTTCGGTTACCTATTTGTTTTAGTTTTAGGTAACTCAAAAATCGAAACAATCACCTTTTCATAGAAGTTCTTTTAAAAATGTGCCTGGCATCCTATTGACTGCCTAACAACGAGAGGTGTGTCTAGGGTAGATATTACGAAAGAACTAGATTTTAGAATTGACTAGTTACTCCATTCGAAGCCACCAACTGACCGGGAATTAATTGGGACATTTCATGTGCACTTTCACATTTATTCAAACTGCCAAAATTTAACAAAAAGTAACTTTTTAAAGTCAGAAACTCATACCACGGCATCAGATTAGCATATTAACCACGTTTTTTTTATAAAACAGAGACTAACTGAGGTTTTCACAATCACAACTTTTGACCCATCTGGATATTATGGAGATTTGATGAAGATACGTAAAATGTCCTTCGAGTTATCTTCTGAAAATGGTCTAGCCCATCTCACGAGTCCAACTATCTAATGATCGAAACATCAATCAGAGAATTCCGGTAAATCCAAGTATCTAGGCTGGGTTCCGTAGATCGAAAGACATTAGCTTACACTTGCGGCAAAAGGTCTTCACTTACGAAACAGACACACTGAATTGAATCTCAATACCTCAGCCTCACCGACCAATCACCAGCGAGAGCCTTTTTGCTAGGATAGGCAGGTAAGCTTCCGAGCATACACGCAAAACACTAGCTTTTCACTAGCGTGACTTTGTGAGATCTTGCTATTCTCGCAAAAAAATAGGTTAATGGAACGCTCTCGAGATAGCCCTCACCTCCGTGGGCGATCGGTTAGAAATATTACCCGCGTCTACTGGCAGCGTCATATGTGAAAAGCATTGCTTAATTCATGTCATGGGTTTCAACCCTTTGCCTAGTCCTTTATACGGCAGCTATATTTTCTCCTAATTTCGCATGATAGCACAAAAGACAAGACCGAATTAATTTTTGTTTCAGCTGAAAGGCTGGACGCTTTTAACTTCAGTTCATTTTGAAATTTTCGATTTCGGCTTAACGTATTAGTGAAAAGTTACCTCCAACAAGTTTCCTTCGTGCTAACCATGTGTGTGCATGTGTTTGACCAACAATTAGCTGTAATAAAGTTAACTGAAACAACTTAACTATAATTAGGTTAATTGGAAACAGGTCGACTTAATTGTTTAGTTGTAAATAATTAAGTAAACAATGCGTTTAAAAGGCCTAATCGTCCGATTGCTTTATGTTTGTGAATGCAATCATATTAATGTCAGAGGAGAATGTAATTTAAAGTAGTCAATTTTTAATAAATTACACAACTGGCTATAATAGCATACAGGCGTAGTATACGCCCTCGACACCTGCATGTAGAGTGCGTTGTCGCCCATTTAATCATTAAGTGAACGCAACTTACATCTCGTTTTATCCAGGCGCTCTTTTCGGTGTTTTCCGATGTTTTAAATCTAACACTGACTCTCGGCAAATATCATATTTATCGTGGGAAATTAAGAAAACGTCTCTCGTGCGTAGAACAACTAAATTTTTCGAATATTGAAATGTGGGAAAGGTATATTTTAACCAAAACTGATTATGTAAAATCCAGTGACGGATAGATTCGTATTGTCCTTAAAGTTTAGTGGATGATCATTGCCCTATGTGTAAATGTGTGGATGAAAGTGATTAAGAAAACCAAACGCTGATTGCATGATTATATTTCTCCTGTATGACTGCATAAACGAGTGGAAATAATAATACTAGTAATAATAACGACGAATCTTCTGACGTCACTTTGACGTCATTATGACGTGTTGGACCCAGTGGGGCGGCATGTCTATTCTTGTTTCCGAGCCCAAATTGCGTCATCTACGAGTGCCTTGACATTAAACATCCGAATATGGCCCCTCTTCACGTGTTATCATTTCTGGCGTACTTTCAAAAGAGCGCCTCGTTAGCTTAAGACTCTTTTGGCTGATGGAGAGCGTTTCTTGTTTGAATGAGGAAGAAAAATTTGTGAGGGCCAAGTGTTAAATGTGGTTTTCAGTTTTAAAATATATGAGTTAACTTTATCTGGCACGTTCCCGTACATGGCGATTTAAATTGCTTATGTCATTTCTAGATTGAGATAATAAGGATACTGTTCCCTTTGCTTTCACTAGTGTAAAACATATAAAGAGATTCACTTATCGAGAGACATTACCAGAAATAACATTTCGCAATTTACATCCCTGCATCTGTTTGCGTTTTTCATCTGCGGCGTTCATTTTTGTTGGCGCATTAAATAATATTCTGAAAAACGTATATTTGATTCAGCTTGATTTTAAAACGCTTTATTACGTGTTGAAGGAACAGCACTTGGGAGTAAATTTAGACTAGACTGATTTGGTGTCAAATTCTTTTTTTGATATAAATGAAGGTCACCATAGCTACCGGGTTTTTACAATTCTAGGTCCAAATCAAGTTTTAACACATATTATTTAGTATTTTAAAGTACTTGAAGGCAAGGATTTACGTGATCATTTTTCTCAAGCTTAGGGTGAGGCCAGTAGCGTGCAGAAGGGGGGGGAGGCAACGGGGCAATGGCCTCTGGCATCCACATCCGGGGGCATCCAATCACTACGAATAAACATTTTGAGATTGTGACTGATTTGTAGTCAAATTGAATAGTTTCTTATGTTTCTTTTTTACTTTTCTTAGTACTAGGGTCCATACAGTTGAATAAAGATAGGAATATCCAATAAAAAATCGTCCCGGACATCTCCAAACCTCTGCATGCTAATGAGTGGGGTCACCCATTTGTAATCCTAGTTTCGCTAGTGAAACTTTACAACACGGCGGGTTGCTTGTTTTTATATGTTGGAATGGTTTTGGTGTGAACTTAAACAACATACATTTGGAGATACGGTAGGTTTGTATGTTTGACCTACATATCGTGTTTTAACATAACACAACGTGCAGTGACCCTGATGAAAAAGTAGGAGATTGAAAGGTCTATTTATACAACAATTAACTAACTCACCTTGAAATAAAAGAGTAGAATTTTACTCACAATGTATCGTTGACCATATCGTTTTTAGCACACAGAAAACTGCTTACGCCTTCAGTTGTTATTCTACACAAGCGAATAGAGGCTTGAACGAAGAAAACGTTGAGTCACGTTCAAACTGCTAGCGGACATTTTTACCAAAAAGAACAGAAAATTATTTTTACCATTGAACAATGTATGCGAGCGTTTTCGATGACTGTCGATCATAAACTTCCCTACTTTTTTAATATTTCGAAAGTAAAAAATCGATGCGAGAATTTTTGCCGATGCGTCGCCATTATCTCACCAGTTAAGTTTTTTTGTTATAAGAAGAGGCTACAAATGAACATAAGGGAAGCTAAGCCCAAAATCCATCGGCCGAACATGCGTACTCCAACTGAAATCCGGAAATGCGCTAGCAGCTGCATGCGTCTCCAACCAAAATCCGGAAATTTCGTCAGCCGAGCATGCGCCTCGATGGGTTAATGGTGGTAGCCATGAGACGTCTGGAACAAAAGGTATCCACTTGGCCAAGGGACTGTACCGCTAACAGGTGGCACGGCATGCGATAATACGTAGCGTGGCTCTTTACCACTCGCTTGATTGTGATAATATTACCGAAATGGCTCCCGGGGTAATTTGACCGCTTTTTGATCTGGGACTTTGGATACTAGTATGACGGTAAAACGGCGAAATAGTCTTCAGACTTTACCCTTTATAGATGGTGTTTTAAATTGTGACCAAATCAACAGTTAGCTTAATGGAAATAATCGTTGCTAAATTGATTTTAATAAATGCGAATTTTTGCGCAGTCGCCGGCAATGTGTAAGGTGTCATAGGCACTTATCCGGTGCTATGCCATTTAATTGGACTGAAACGATAAGGATTGATTGTCATTATATGTGCTTCGAGCTATTGCTTAAAAGTTCTGCCTGCCTCTAACTTTGGCAACATTCGTGTTTGTTTGTGTACTAAATACCGTCAGGGCGAACTTAAGGTTTATTTGAAATTCCATACCAAGGTCAATGTAGCGAAAAACCGTGCCGAAGAAAATGTGCTAATTCCACGTTAATTATGGATTGGCGTCTATAACAAATCGTGAGATCAGCGTGATCACAAAAACGCTTTGATGCTTTCTAAATGTCCAACATTCACAAACGAAGACCCTCATGTTTGTCGTTATTCTAAACAAGAAACGTGTCAAATTGGTACCTGCTAGCGTTAAAGCCCTTGGTCGAGTGGGTACCTTTTGCAAAGCGGTAGATGTGGGTCGCGATACAATTGGCGTCCTTTTACGTGTAACCATTAGGAGAGCTCTCGCCCGCTATTAATAATATTACCAAGTTTACCCGAAATTATAAACTCAAACTAAATTTTCTACTGAGTTTCCTTTGAGAAACTAGCTCTTAACAATTTCATATATTTATAAGCTAGTATAAATGCCCAATTAAATTCCACCTTTACATTACCCATGCGCAAAAATAACCAATTAGGACCAGCTACTCTGTGGCTGTCGTCTGCATTAATAATCCAAATGTTTCGCGTAACAATAAGCCTTCGGGGATGATGCGCTGAAATGTAATCGTTACCTATTGACAAGTGATTGTTTACCAGTGAAACGACTATAAATGCGAGTAGCGGGGAGTGTTGTAGTTCTATTAGAAAAGACAGTGGGATACGGAACGTCACGGCTGGTAATTACTCACAGGTAAGAATTACTTTTCTTGTACACCTGGATGTAATGTAAAGTCCTAGTTGTACACCCCTGGGCTATTGACGCCTCGCCTAGACCACATGTACATGTACAATTCAACAAGTCAGTTAAAATTTTATGTTTTATGTGTTATTTGATTTTGTAACCAAGTATTTGTCGCGACTTTAATATCATGTGTTCCATGCTGCGTGCAAAACAAAATTACATGTTCATTAATTTTGATTGTATAATCTTGTATTACAACAGGATATAAATGTTCTTACAGTTTAATTTCAAGGAGTTTTGTCTTAAAGTTTTTAGCCGAAATGTAATTTACAATAATTTTCCTTCATTTTGTGCTTGTGTTAACTGAAATTCTTAGTTATATTGTATTCTCGTTTTAACAAAATTTCTTACCAATTACCGTTTATGAACTATTTGTATGAGAGGTTGGTTCCTAGTTGTGAACAAATACAATAATTGTCATCTGTTTGTAATTGATATTATAATTTCTCTTAAACGAGGCTTTCAAAAGGCTATCAATTTTAGGCATGCATTTTGAGTGAAGCCTCATCGAAAATAATAAAGGTGATGATTTTAACTCGAAAGTTTACAGGTGTGAATTTTGATATCTATTTCAATATTGGATTAACAAGTAAATTGAAATGTCTGAACGGTGCTATCTCTCTCCATTAATTTTACTAGTTTAGAATACATGCTCAACGAGTTTCATCAATTTACAGATCCCACAAATGGAAACATTTAGTAAATTCCAACCCTCTTCATGATTCCTTTTCTCTCTACCGATTAAGTTTTAAAAGTGAAATTCAGTGTCAATCGCTCACTGGCGGCCACTATACAAGGGAGCGGCCAGAAATGCCGAATTTAGCCATATCCTCAGATTTTTGTGTGAAAATTCTAGGTTAAAAATGTGAAAATTTTGACTGAGAACTTATGGAAAATCACTTCTCACATTTCGAACCTGGGCTGATTTTTTCCTGTACTTATCAAATCCTGCATGTCAGTCATGACGTTTAGGTATTACCGTGACGTCTTCTAGTGTTTTCTCAATTAATCAAACGAAATAGCCCAAGGAAATGACAGTTTAAATCCCTCACCTGTGATTTGATTTGCGCAGAAGTACTTGCTTTGACCGGAGAAATCTTGTAAATTAAATGTGATAAACTCTGGATTCCTTAATTGAATCAATGAAGAACGTTTTTGGTGTTATATTTACGTTGATGAAAACATTATTCTGTTGTTTGCCTTTCTTAATCAAACAAGATTAGAACCGTAGGCTTTGAATTCGGCCCACTGTGTCATTTATTATAAACACGTGAACCGTAAGTTGTGAAAATTATACATCCAGCAGAAAGCTCATTGGTAATCGTGCAACAAAATGACCTGAGCTGTAAAAAATGACTTCGAAATATGTTGGCTTAAGACAATTCTTCATGTAGGTGTCATAGAAGGCCCCGTTAAATGTAGTCGTCTGTTTGGCAATACTTGCATACAATGCTCGAACTAACTGGGTGTTTTTTGCGTTTTCTAGTGCCTTCAGCAAAGCGTATTAACAACGGCGCGTCATGACTGAATGAGCGATAAAAAGAGATTATATACCCTATAAATGAACAATTTTCCAATTACATAAATCATCTGATTCTAGTCGAAGTCAAAAATAACAGACAATCGAGGTAAATAATTCATTCAGTACCACGCGGAACCCACATATACACGAGTGATTGGTAATGAACACGCTGCTGTGTTGTTAACTAAAAGAGTCATTAAATAATAAGAACCCTGACACTAACCCGGTTGCATGGATCAGCAGACATGGTCTTGCTTGGAGCTAACTGCAATAACAATGACTTAATGTGAGCAAATTTGCCTGGTGGGTATACTACAACAACTCGTGAACAGAGCATGCGCAGTTTAGAAGCTCTAGCAGTTTCAAAGTTTTGCTTTGGCACAAGTCTGCTTCAGGGCTTCGAGCAAATCTAAACAAACATGCGAATACACTCATTACATACATGTATATGAAAAATTATGTTACGAGGTAAAGTAGGAACTTATCGACTGGAAATACCTAATAACAACGAAATTTAACTCCGCAAAGTCGTGTATTTTCTGAAAGTAGTCTGTAAAATTTTATTTTCTACTTTTTACCAACCTGACATTAATTGGGTTACGTGGCCATGTTTTTAGTAAAATTTAGAAGAAAAGAAAGGTGCATCAGTCACATGAAGAAACTACATTTGATGTAAATGTTCGGGATGTAATCCAAAAAATGTTTCTCAAGTTTTCTAAATTTACCTTTCATTTTCGTTATACGTAACTCTTGAATTTTTCATGAAAATCATAGATTTCCTATTTTTGGGAACCTTTCATTAAAAAGTGGAGCACTGTAAAAACAAATCCTAGTCACGTTTTTGAGAACTGTGCATCACGTGAAGTTTAGTATGGATCCGTTCAGCCATTGGCGAGATACAACGTTCCGATGGGGGTTTAACTAATCCCATGTTTAATTACTTTAGAAGCTGCACCACTCATAGACTACTTCCCCAAGCGGGTGTTTCGTCGCTTTTGTGTTCCATTTTTAATCTTAAATCAAGGCAATCGTCTTTCAGCGCTATAGATAAGCGCGCACAAAATTAAACAAAAATAAATTTAGATGCCAAAATCGATGTTCGCGTCGATTGAGAGGTATCTAGGCTAGCTGCACTGAGCGTAAATAGTGCGTAAATAGTGTCAGTCATTTCTAAATCAGGACTTAGAACCTGACAAGGAAAGAGAGTTTACCCACATCTTGATCTTGAATTTGATGCCGTAAATAGTATATTTTCGTCCATTTTAAAACCTTCTTCATTCTACGAAAAGAACAAAACGACGCACTCGTGCATTCCAATAAATCATGAGGTCGATAAAATTTTCGTAGCAATTAAAATAACTATTAGAAAATTAATTAGGTAAGCCGCATCCATTGTCACCTGTTAAATAGGTTGTTGCTTGTTTGAAAAGGTGTTTTGGTGGGTTTGGCTCATTTTACTTTCTCTGAAAGTTATTTTGGATTTTTAGTCGAGTTTCACCAAGACGAAGTAAATACGAATAACAATTTATCAAATCACAAATCGCACTATGCAAACACTATGTGCGTCTCATGGGATGATTCACTGTAGTAGAAGTTTGGCTATCCGTTTCTGGAATAATTGCTTAAGTCGAAGGCAAATTGATATTCATCGCTGAAGGACTAAAAATCGGCGGGCGTCTCGACCACTGAGAAAGGTAACTCGGATTGATTTATATTTTCGGAGCCTGCTCACAGTGTCAAACTTTCTGGCGCTATTTTTTATTAATTATGTGTTTATGGAAAATCTTTTATAGTAATTGAAATATGCTTAATTGAATAAAAACGATTCAAAATGTAACGTTCCACTTTAAAACCAGGAATATTGTTTAATATCTACTGTTATTCCCAGTTTGTTTCTAGAAAAGATTTCCTTTTCCAAAATCTAAACGAACCTTGACAATTCTTGAATCACGTGATNTTACTTTCTCTGAAAGTTATTTTGGATTTTTAGTCGAGTTTCATCAAGACGAAGTAAATACGAATAACAATTTATCAAATCACAAATTGCACTATGCAAACACTATGTGCGTCTCATGGGATGATTCACTGTAGTAGAAGCTTGGCTATCCGTTTATGGAATAATTGCTTAAGTCGAAGGCAAATTGATATTTATCGCTGAAGGACTAAAAATCGGCGGGCGTCTCGACCACTGAGAAAGGTAACTCGGATTGATTTATATTTTCGGAACCTGCTCACGGTGTCAAACTTTCTGGCGCTATTTTTTATTAATTATGTGTTTATGGAAAATCTTTTATAGTAAGTGAAATATGCTTAATTGAATAAAAACGATTCCAAAATCTAAACGAACCTTGACAATTCTTGACTCACGTGATGTGCATGATATTTTACTTTTTAATTTTCTGATAATTTGGAATCAGCTTCTAAAATTGTTGTTCTGCTTTCTGAAAAAATCTCAACACATCCCACCAAAGACTATTTAAAAGCATCCATTGAAATGCTTTGTTTGAGAGAGTCCGTCAAACACGAAGACGTACATATTTCTTTTGTCGCCGTGTGCCGGCATTAAGATGTTAGTCTAGTAAATAATAGTACTCATCCTGACATTAACGAAGTGTTAAATCTCTCGAATTAATAGTAGCGAGTACGCTGCTAATCCGCTGCTGAGAAACTAATTAATACAAAGTACGTTCAACTAATCTCTACAGATGAATGTAATTAGCGTGGAACGCACATGCGTCTGAGTGGATTTGTAGTTGCTGATGATTATGACGGATAAGTAAAACGCGTGATTTATTGCTTTCTCCTGACTGATTACTGTTGTAAAAACACATGAAAGAATAGATCGTTTTCGAAATGGTATTGCAACATTGTGTGCGCACATGTAAGTAACAAGAGGCAAAATAGATATTGACAAGAAGAAGAAAAACATGTTTTCATGTTGTGACGTCATGTAAGCACGAGTCAGATTTTTGTTGGGAGTTAAAGTGCATTGTCGCATTGTCGTATTTTCCATGGTCATGTACGGAGATAGCAGCAAAGAATTTTGATAATCAGGCTACATATGGTAGATTTTGCAGCAATTTAGTTATAACCATTGACTGGTTTACATAACATGGTATTTTTTCATAAACATCAGAGATTTTTTTCAATTTAGAATAAATAATGGCAACATATGATTTAAAGCCGCACTTTCTTTCCAAAGCTGCTTATTGGGAAATCAGCAAATGTACTAATCAAAATCATAACATGGAATCTAAAATTATCTCGTGGTGATAGCATCGGTTTCAAAATTCAGTTGGTATACTGAGAGAGGTCACCTAAAATTAAATTACAGTGGTCAAATTGGCCGTGAAAGACTTGACTAGCCCTGTGGTTGTCTTTTTTTCTCGGATACTCCCTGTGGCCAAAGAATCAACTACTTGTATAAAGAAGTTCGAGACAGTACCCAATTGTTTTTCGGAAAGCTAAACAAGTGAAAATACAGTTTTAATTAATAACAGAGCTCAGTATTAGTGTTTTGTAAAAGTCCTTTGCTGGCTGACACGGGCTATTGGTTGACTTTGCCGGCTAAGACATCTGATTGGTTCTCGATGACGACATCCGGTTCAGACACCAATCAGAGGTCTTAGCAGGTTGACCTGGCGGAACTCGTGGAAGTCAATCACTGAAGTGCAGCCACTGCCACACCAAAGTAGTTCTTACTACGCTCTCAAACATTTTGAAACAACGGGCTGAAACTTAGTACGTTTGCCTGTCCCCATTTACTTTTCTGTATTGTATTGTATTGTATTGTAGTGTATTGTTTTGTATTGTATTGTACTATTTCATACTGAATTGTATTAGTCTATGGTTAGACGATGTTAAATAAATAAATAAATGGAAAATGATTGGGAACGGAATAAGCGCTAGAGACATTTGTCACAATATGCGCAAGAATATCACGTGCGGTGTCGCATTCCAGGCGAGTTTTGACGAAAGTTTCCGTATCCAGCCTTACCCAGATAGTTTCATTGACATTTCAGGACGGGGTCGAATGTGATGGGAATTTAAAATTGTGTGTATGACAGGGCCCAAAAGGGATACAAGACTTTGAAAGAGGCAATTGTTGGAGTGCCGTTTATAGAGGCTTTTCTGTGTGGTTAACCTATCCGTTCTCAATCACCCAAACATCCTGCAAGACCCCAATATTATTTTCCACCATTTTACTTGGCATAGACTAAATTACATTGATTTTTACACGTTCCGGCGATCATTTTCCAAACTTTCTATTGCGCTGAGTATTTGTTTCAAGAGAATCTTAAAACAGGCACGATCGTTATGTAATTATTCGCGGCTTACACAAATCTTTACCCGAAAGTGATGATTAATTATTCTTAGCGACGGTTGGATGTGCAATCCGCGTTCGAACGCGTTAATTATCGGGAAAAGCTTGGTCAAAATATCGCTACTAACTGATTATTCTCTTATCTCGTCTAAGCTTCTTAGAGCTCGACGAGTGATAATGCGTGGCAATATGAAAAGATGTTCCTTTTAATCAAACGGAGCCTGTATGTTTTAAGTAAATTAAGCATGTTTACAAAGAAGAGATTTGCCAAGCCCTCGCGACTTGTTTAGATGACGTCTCGTCTAGTCCAAATAACACGCACGATACAATTCCTAAAGCTTTTTTGGACAACGCTGAAAACTTATTTATCACAGTTGTCACGCCAATACAAAAGCTTAGCTACTTTAAGTCCCAGTTGTTGGGATATTCTGTGATGCTTCTCAGTTTGAAGGGACAATTTCATCACAGGTCTCTTTTCCGGGATGCGCATGCATATTTTCGGAGATCTGTATAACGTCAATGAAGCCAAACGACGCTCATCGTATGTACTTGTATGTACTTCACTTAATTAATAGCGCGTATTTCACATTTTCTCCGTTTACATGTTGTAGTCTTTCTTGGCCCTGGACTAGTTCCTAACAGAGGCTATGCGATCCCAATCTGTACTGACTTCTTACTCGTCGCAAAAACGATGCCAAGTAATTTAGCAACGAAAACTGTCCCTCCTAACTAGGGCACAGAGTGGTCACATAAGCTAACTTTTACTTTTGATACTAGGAAGTTTCCGCTTGGTATCGACAATACTTCTATAACTTCAGTCTCCACGACCATGTACATGTATACTGGTGTTAGTTCGTAGCAAATGTGCAACACTGGTGCAAACTGACTGATTTTTACGATCTTCGTATTATACTGTCTATAGCCTACTTAGAGCCGTTAAGAACTTGTTAGATTCCGATTTACGATAATGAACAGAATTATAATAAAGAAATAAGAAACAATCGGTATTTAGGCCTATATACTCTCTGCAGCCTTTTTAAAATTACGAAAGTAGCGACAACTAGTAGACTAACCAACTCAATCTAACGAGTGGCGTTTCCAAATAAGGAAGAAAATAAGTCAAAATTTTGTCTTTTTTGTTTACACTAAGCCAACTGACCCCTGGCGGCCGGAACGAGGCTTTCAGGGCACGGGCGTCACTACGTAACATTGAGATTGAGCAGGCCTTTGAATTTGTTACACGTAAGCTCACCAAATAACTTGAATGAAGAGCTGCTGTCATAATTAATAACAAGAAGTCAAAACTAAAAGTATTTTACAATAAAAATCTGATAAAATGCGAAACGAAAATTCGGATGGTCGTAAATCTTGCGTTCCTTTGCGAACTCTTGTTTGCAGAAGTGCCTGCATAAAATTGTTGCAACCATTTGCAACATTTTCATATGAAGAAAATACACAATTTCAATCACTGAAAATCTCATCTCGAAAGGTGCTTTGAGTCACTAACTTAACCATTTGCACATTAGAGTGATTTGAAGCAAATCACTGTATGACAGGCAATTAGAAGTAAAAAAGTCTAAGCACGAATTAATTATAGATTGACCAATTTATAGAATGCTTTATCGCTAGCCTTTCACGGTTTGCTTCGCAAACACCTGATCAGGGAACGCTTAAGACACATCACGATGTAAAGATAGGGCAATCTTGAATTAGGACACAGCATAGTTTTGGTATTGAAAACGGTATGAAATTGAAATAGAGCTATAAGCAATTTGAAATGCATAGACAAAATGCGTGTTAATGACTGAGTAGCAGGAATTATGCCTGAACAAAAACATGTTTTTTCTGCTACGAAATGATTCTGTGGTCGCTCCCGTCATTGTCAAGCTTTGTCGTGAAATAATTACAAGAGCCACGTAAAACAGCATTTGCACGTCTCCCGGTGATGTAATATGCAGCAACGGCTGTAAAACAACGAATCAGTGCAAAGTGCCACATATATATCGCAGAAACTGCCCATGCAGAGTGCATGGTGGTAGTGGATTCACTGTGTAACAGATAGTTCATTCAAAGTGTTATGATATAGGCAGCTTCAGAACATCTCTGTTCCGGTTAAACCTTGAGAATGGTTGAAACATGTGAATTCTGTAGAAATATGCTGGTCTTCAAAATCACCGCTTTTGCTTAAGTAATTTTTTCTAAAGAAGAGTGAAAAATGCTGCTCATCTTTGGTGTTCCATGGATTTCGTACATGAAGCACATTTTTTCTTTCCAGGAAACAGTTTTGTCTCTCACAATGGAGTCAGCTGATGATGTCACAGTGCACAGTAGCGACAAATCAGCTGCCCACGTTCGTTCCCGCCAAAATCAAGTCTCGACAGTGCTGCTGGGTGGGGTGCCGATCGTCTGCCTCCGAATGGACGACGTTGATAGATTATGCTTAGCACAAATTTCCAACACTCTCTTGAAAGACTTCAGCTATAACGAGATTCACAACCGACGAGTCGCGTTGGGCATAACGTGCGTTCAATGTACCCCTGTCCAATTGGAGATCCTTCGCCGCGCCGGCGCCATGCCTATATCGTCCCGCCGCTGCGGTATGATCACCAAGCGAGAGGCAGAGCGACTGGTGAAGTCGTTCCTCGAAGACGCCGCGCCGCCGAAGCTCCCTGAGAACTTCGCCTTCGAAGTCTTTCACAAGTGTGGATGGGGGTGCCAGGGCAGGTTCATGCCTTCGCGATACAACAGCTCCAGAGCAAAATGTATCAAGTGTACCTACTGCAACCTATTTTTTTCTCCCAACAAATTCATCTTCCACAGTCACCGCACGCCGGTGGCTAATTACACGCACCCAGACGCAGCCAACTTCAACTCTTGGCGTCGTCATCTTCAGCTGTTCAACTCCGACAACAGCGAAGCACTTGAGCACGCATGGGAAGACGTAAAGGCAATGTTCAATGGCGGAAGTCGCAAACGCTCAGCTCCAACCCATCACAACCAATCACCTTCAGCCCGCCATGTCGAAAAACGAAAGCGCTTAGATAGCGACATCGCAGTTCCATCCATGGCTACAGTACCGTACCCTTATCCAATGTTTTCTCTCCCATCCACAAAGGCCGCATTGTCAGGGTTCTTTCCTCGACCATCCCACCCAGCATTCCCAATCCTTCCAATTCCCACAGATCACGTGTCGCACCCAAACCACGCCTCCATGGTGGCAGACATGTTTAAAAACAATTACCATTCCGTGTTTCCGGCCGGTTACGGTGCATTATGGGGCAGAGGACCGACATCTCCAAGCAGCCATTTTAATTTCGCAAGCTCGTACGGCTCTCTGTGCCCAGAAAAGACTGATATTAGAGAAATTGTGAAGTCAAAACGATATCTTGCTGGCAGCATGGCTTCAGGTAGTCCAAATTACTCGGCGTTTCAACCAGTTTCTGTAAAAGTTAAGGAATCACCTCTCTGCACCAGCGAACTCAACGTGACGTCATCGGACTCAGAGGACGAGTATTCGGATGGAAGGAGCGAAGCATTCAATGATTCACCTAAAGATATCGATGAAACTGAGGAGGTATGCATAGATTAACCAGATCTTCAACATATAAATTATGTCTCAACATGCGCATATTCTATTTTGCAGTTAAAACTACTATAATGATGATGCCATTATGATTATTACGATGATATTTATAACTTTAAAACAATTGTCATCGTCATCAATAACAATATTGTTATTATTACCAAAGCAATATTATCGTGACATTGATCGTCATTATAAATAACATCATCGTTGTTATTAATGCTATTATGTAGATACGGGTCCATTATGTATTTCCTTGTAAAGGTGCAAAAATATGCTTTGTTTTAAACTGATTGGTGGATTTTTAGACTAAAGTTTTCAGAAATATGATCTTAATGGAGTGCATGGAATATCGTTTTAAGTAATACTGAGGACGCTCAGCTGTATCATGTCTGTTCAGTTCTCTCCGATCGACACCTTAAGGACTCTCCTTTTAACGACACTTTACTTGAAATCAAAACTTGCGAGCACCTGCATGCTGTTTCCTCCACAGTGACGTCACAAGTCATCAAAATGCATTACGTGATTTATCCAAAAACAATGAAAAAACGTTGTCGGTTCTTGGTTTCCAATGATAGCTGAATTAGATTTCTTTAAAGCAGAACGGTTTTTCATCACAGGTAACTGCTTAAGCTTTTACATTAATGCCAATTCAATTAAGAATTATCAATACTTTTAAATCAGATGAAAACGCTACCACGCCACTTCACATTAGAATATTTGCATCCGTTTAAATATATCAAATTAAGTAAATTAGCAATATCGGCGCCTCACAAACTCATAAGACGCTGTCAACTTCTACCTCCCAGCTCAGGTGTGTATGTCTCCGCCAATTTAATATCTTCACGAATCTCGTTCTTTTTAATTAAGTCAAATCGATGTTGGTTGAAAACTTTGTTTTCGTGCGGACTCTACTAATTCGAGTCACCATTCTGCGAATTTGTGACAGTAATTCTATATTAATTTGATAGCAGATTTTAATTGAGGAGAGCTGAACTAATAAGCCGGTTAATTAGACGTGACATTGATATTTTGGACCTTCCCTGGACATCTGAGTCCATATTTGTCAGTCGTAATTGGTGCTGTAACTAAATGCCAGCATGCTATATTACAGTCAGCTGTAATCACGGGCGTCCTTTAGTTATGACAACACGCTTCAACAAGGCGTAGTCACTGTTAGGAGCAGCCGATACGAAATTATCTATCACATTCAGTGTGAGACAGTGATCAAACCCCCACGTGCAATCATGACGTAATATCGTTATCACTCATCAACGTTAGTTACGCTATATGGACGTTTCGACAAGTTCTCAACAAATGCAGTCGGGTGTTAGTACTCTCTTAAATGTAGTTGAATCCTTGTTTTTAACCTCTTTCACAGCTTTGGATTGAAACTAGAAAAGATTCTACGAGTATCCATTTATTCTCAGAAAATGCAATGGCACGCGGTTTTGAGGAATTTTTGTATCCAGACAGGAATCGTTAAGATGTATCACATACCCAAAAGTCGGTAAAATTTGAATTTTAACAATCTTATCCGACAAACACAGACCCACTAAGTTTAAGAAAACAAAGCACAGGTTGCCAGCGCAAACACAAAAATTAAATAAGCATTATACAGCGTATCCAAAAATAGGGAGCATTTTGTCATTGATTTTTTTTTGTATATTCATGCTATCCGCAGCAGAAATTTCTAACTATTTCCCCGGTTATTTAGTAGTTGTGTGCCTCTCTCGTATGAAAATTAGCAGTTAATCCGAGAAGACACGACTTTATTCAACCTCTTTTGCAAAAGGTATTCGGATTACCCAGTAACCTGTATTTTGGAGTTTTCTTCAAGCATCGAAATCGTCAACATACTACAAACACTGTTTCAGTGTTTTCGTATCATGTTTTCTTTTTGCAGATCGAATCGCCTGTAGATCGACAAGAGGTTAAAGACGAACGTGCAGGTAAGATGCGATCGTAGCTGTAAAATGTAACCGTGAACAATGCTGTTGCGGAACTAGAATAGTAAAACTACATTTCAGTGCCTTTAAAAGGACACTTAACCCTGTTTTGATGATTTAAACCAATCCTCGTGCTGTCACCTGCTAGTGCATCTTTGGCGTCAATCTTGAAAGATAAAGGCAGAAATCAACTAAAAACTCACACTCTGTATGTCACAGATCGGATATTACGGTCCTTGGTGGGAAGTCTTTACCCCATAGTTACTAAAAGCGTAGGTCATGCTTGCCCATGTAGCAGACGTTGAAAGGAATTTTCAAATTTTCCTCCAAACTTTTGGGGGTTGTCGAGGGTTATAGAGCATTATATTGTTTCATAGAACTGGATGGGAAAGTCATTTTTAGTGTCTGTTAATAGGCCAAAACCGGTTTTGGTATCCTTTTATGAAAGTTAATAACTGTTTGGTTTTGAGACGCGTAAGTTGTATCTTTTCTGAATGAGTTTCATTCGAACTTCTAATTCGAGTGAAGATCTGTTAACGCGCATGAGTTGTACATGTACGTTCTGTCAAAGATCAAAGACCTCGTGTTGATTTGCGTGATTTGTACTGTACATGCAGCGCCAGTTCGTTTTGTCTCTGTCCGTCGACGGCAGTAATTTGTTTAAATAGAGTTATAAGCTATTGAAAGCAGTTACGATATGACCAGTGACAAACAATAAGAAAATGATAGCGTATTCAGTTTTAACTAACCATCATTTCTGATCTTCTTGCACTTCATGTTTCCAGGAGAAAAGTCGTCACCGAGCGCAACGATCAAACTCAATGAGGACGCGAAACAAGTGAAACACGCAGACCTGCCGCAAGCAAAAGGTGAGGACTTCCGTTTAAAGCTCTGTGCGCTTGGGTGTACAGGTGTCTATTTTACGGATTTTTTTTCAAATATACACGAATTATTTTTTTCATTAGGCATTTTTTTTGTAAAACGCTGCGTGTGGTTTTCAAGTCGTGGCGAGGAATAAAAACATGGCATTAAAGAATCATGTTATTTTTCAGTAGTCTCACACGAAGCTATAAAATTATTCCACAGTTCAATTAAACCGACAACATTCATTCAGCTTGACAGTTTCCTTAGTCAATCTGAGTCTCACTTTTTTGAACTTCGTTATATTATAACGCGTATTAATCAACGACCATCTGTTAATTGACTTCCCTTTCTTGTCCGTGGTCCATGGGGTATCTTGAACCATTCTCGTAATTACTGTAAACGATAGTTGACATTTCCACTGTGTCTGCCAACAACAACGCACTTCATCTCAATCAACGTTTATAAACTGTAATCACCTGGAGTAAAATACCTCGTTGCCGTCTCGGGACCGTGCGAGAGTGTGCCCTGATAATTTCCTTCTTTGTTGTTCATCCAACCGGCACATTTTTTTGCAGCTCTGATATTTATCGTCGCAGCGTCGCGGGACCTATTGCACCTAATTGGACACGTTTGATTAATATTAGACCACGTCACGTGACAAATCATGCTTTATGAAAACACTTCATAGATCATGTACGTTTCCCAAGAAAAACATGCCTATACGATTAAATTACGGTACTTGAAGACAGCCATCAAATATTGATGGGCGACAGAGCATGATTTACGCAAATCAGAAAAATCAAGATTCGATTTTGCAAATTTAATCTAATCTATGGCATTGACACGCATAAAAATCATTTCTGACCATAATGCCTATCCGTATATTTCAGTCTTGTGTTTTGAGGAGCTTTTGCACGTCGCATTATTTTGCAAAAACAAAATATAACAAAGTATCTTTCGTGTAAAATTGGCCGCATTTTACTGTGAATAAATCCCGAGTACTTTCTCAGCGTTTTAAAAGCACTATTTACTGCACTCTCATCAATTTTCGTAAAACTCGACAAGATTTTGTCGTTGTTTCTGAAAACTGTTTAGAAATGCTTATAAGGTGAAGCGCAAATCAGGCTAGCTTTATGCTGATTGGGGGGTTATACTCAACTACAGTGGCCTTTATAATGACTTTCCAATTTCTGACCTCCTCGATCTACACTTTGTTGGTGTAGCCTGGTTATAGCAGGCATGCCTTTTATTTAAAGTTTATGATGTACAAAGCCACACATTGCATAACACCTAATTACCTTACTATTGAATTCAAAGCAGTCAGAGAGGAAGTGTTTCTGGCTGCCTGGTGCCAGATAAACTTAAAAACAACTGCGGCAAAAGAACTTTTGCCAACAAAGATGCTGTTGCTTACAACAGGCTGGGGACTGCCGTCGTGAACGCGCCTAATGTCCACGTCTTCAAACACAAATACTGGGACTTTGTGTGCGGTCACTGACTGTAGGCCTTAGCTCATCATTATTTTACTGTTTTATCTCATTTGTTCATCTAATGGTACATATTAACTAATTTCTGTACCAATTTATTTTATTTAATAATCTTTTCAATGTAATTGTATACAGCTCTCAGTATTTTACTTCATGTAATTATTTCCGACTGGGCCCACTTGAAAATCAGTGTATTCGTTAAAGTGGTCACCCACTCTTTTAAAGAAGTTCAAATAAATAAGTAAGATAGAGAGGTTCAAGAAATTTTAAACAACAACAGTAAGTTTTTAAACTGACTATTATTTAAAAATCTAAAAATGTTTTTAAAGCAATATTTAAAGCCTTTCTGAACTGGCGTTCCTTTACCGTTTACACTTCTCAATCTGCTCCTTGCCCGCCCATGCGCTGAGAAGATTTCTGTGTTTGCAAATAATTGACAGTTCGTAATTGCGCGAAACCATGCTTGGCTCACAAAATAACCGGCCGTGACAAGTCAACTTGTTAAGCTTGGTCTCAAGCAATAACGAACTGTCAGTTATATCGAAGTTGTGGAATCACCTCTAAGTTGATTAAGGAACAATTTGAGACCAATTTCCTAAGCGTAAGTGGTCTCAAACAAAAGTTTTTTTTTATGATGGAAGTTGGGTTTACAGCTGTTTTCAATGATGCATAACAGTGACGGACTAGTTGTAGACATTGTAGACATTGTGTTATACTAATATCATGTTTCTAACCCTGTGATTTAAGTCATACTACAGCCAGACGCACCTATAATATGCCTATGGAATTTATTAAATTCTTAAGGTGTATTTAGCTCTGTTTCGGCAATACGACTATTACCTTGGGACATCCCGTTTCCGGCAATGGAGGGTGTCGAATGTTTCGATGTAATTTTGCGACACGTCACAAACTGAAGTCGTAAGGAAGGCAAATTTACGTTTCTTATTTTTTAAGGTTTTTCTGCGGTCGGAATAGAGCTCATGCGTGTTGATTTGGGCTTCTAGTTTCATTCTTTTTGATGTTATATTGGAATTAGCTGAACACGGCATAGAGATGCTGCTTCCTCTTAATTTTAGTTAAAAGCTTCATAAAACAGAGTTTAACGTAAATTAGTTCAGTCGAAACTTAAGCCCGAATAATGCTCATTCAACACAATTCTTAATATTCTCAAACTGAATTGAATTTTGTAACAAATTTTGGTGGTGCACAGCCACCTAAAATGGCCGCTGTAATGAGTAACAGCTGACTCATGCATTGTGGGTACTGACTCAAGTGTTGCCATATGCAATGAGGTTTCTGCAGAAAGCTTGCTCACTTTCTGAAGGAAAATAAACACGTAGTAAAATAAGGCAGGCACAAACAGGGCTGAAATATACAAAATATTTGTGTTTTACCGATATCTTTCGACTGACAAACTCTTTCTAAGTTATAAATTGTTTAATGCAAAGGAAGGAAAGACTATTTTTGATATTAATTCATTATTTTCAGTAACATGCACATCTACTTTTGACTTGATGTGATGAAATATTTCTGGCTCGGCTCAACTGGAAATCAGTGGATTCATTGAAGTCTTGTTTTATAAAAAATTAAATAAATAAGCGAACACACGTCAGTTACGTTGAAACAGGTACGTGTTTCAATCGCCAGTATTGTTTTGATTTAGAGAATTGGTTAGTTTTCAAATAAACCGAGATTACACTTCTAGTTTCCCACAATAGCCAACGTGCGATTCTCCATATTGCCAAGCGCCACGTTTTGCTTTGTGGGAAATCGAAGTAAGCCTTGTGTCACTCGTGAGGAGCCCTCCGATGTTACTTTTGGCGTGTTAAACCATCTCACTTGTGTTTTGTCTTGGTTGTGTCCTCTGACAGCGCGCTCACTACAATTTTCCAAAATTTTGACAAAGTTAAGAAATCGCTTTTTCGCCACACGGTGCACAATGCGAATTAATGGCTTGGCAATACGTTTGAGAGAAGAGCAGCAACATAGTCCAACCAATAAGCTAGATATTTAGCTTATTGGTCCAACGTATCTTTCGTGTTACAAATTTTGAGACATATTTTATTGTTATTACAGAGCTACACATTGAGTTAGAACGCCTGGCACAAATAAAGAAAAGAATGGAAAATTGTTATAAGGAAATTAAAGGTAAGTCCATGGTCTCAGTCAAATGATAACGAGTTACAATAATATATATATATATATATATACTTATACATATACATATATATCATACACACAAACACACACACACACATATATATATAAATCTTTTCAGATTTATGCTCATTAGGTCACGTGGTGTGGCCAACAGGTGACGAGCTGACCAGACTTAGGATGTTTGTCAATGGTAATAATGATACAAAGTTATAATCTACTGGCGTTTTGTCAAAAGGAGTTGACTTCGTGCAAAATTTAAGGCGCTCTGGGGTTTGCAGTTCACTTACACATTCCGATAGTCGTTCACCAAATTGAATACCACTAATCTGGATGTGAAGATGCATGAGCCTGGGGTCACGTGGTTTAAGCGGTTGTAAGCCCACCTTCCACCACAAAAAACAACTTTTGACTTAGACCACTTACCGTTATGAACATCGATCCTTTGTCAAATTGGAGATGATTTCATGATTTCGAAATAACTGACAGCTCGTTATTGCTTGAGACCAAGCACTGCGGTGTGGTTTGCCACGACGCAACGGAATGACGAATTATCGACTCTTTGTAAGCCTGGAACTTAATTCTCATCTGAGCAAGGAACAAGTTGAGGTCAAATTTTAAGTGTTAAGTTGCTTACCTCAAAAGTTTGCATTTTTGGACTGAATGCGGGTTTAAACTGCTTAACTAAGTTACGTTCAATTGTGAGTCGCGGGTTCAGTTCCACTTTTGACGAGGTATAGGTCGCCCAAACTCTCAGAGGTAATCCTTTCTGGGGGCCCTCCCACTTCCACACTCGGACTGCACCCGGCTTGAGAATAAAAATAGGAGAGGTTTCTGGCGCGCAAAGATGGTTTAGTTCGGAAGTTTTTGAATTAGAATTTATATCCTAATGTAAAACACACAACATAATGAATGAAATAAAAAGTTTCTTAAAGCGAACAAGATGTGAGTGATCAACGAAACGAAAAGTTACGGCAACTCTTCGTCTACCTAGCGTGCAGTACAGCCGACGAGTGTACTTTTGTTTCATCAAATTTCTCCACAAAGATAAATTTAAGGTTGAAAAGATTTTATTTGATCACTATCCATGGGTTGTACTGTGTAGATGACGTAAACGCATTTGTTAATGTTCCTGTTATTTGCTGCATGGTCATCAGCCTTTGAAAAATGAAAAACGTCAATTTAAGTAATCATTTTTCTTCGAAATAAATGGAGTATTACCGTATACATCTTTTTTACTTTTTGTTCCTATATTAGGTCAACATTGAATTGTATTTTACTGCACTGCCTCGTACTTTATTGTAATACACTGCATCATATTGTTGTATTGTCATGCATTGTCACGTATTGTCGTGTATTGTATCGTATTGTATTGTATTGTAGTGTAGTGTAGTGTAGTGTATTGTATGACATCGTAAAATCGTATTTAGTCATACCCTCATTTTAAATATAACATTGAATAAAAAGTTTGTCTTTATTTCCTTTTCATTTTGCAAATCATTGTCGCAAAATGCACTTCCGATGATCATCTAATCAACTGGACACATTTTGCATATTTAGAATCGAAAACTTCTTTTCTCAGGAACTTTTTGTGCCGATACTGATGACCAGACCACTGAATCTTCAGTAGAGAATGGACAGCTAACATCTATCAAGGAACAAATCAGAGGTGAGTATGCTAGAACCGATTATAAATCAGGATGAAAGAATGACTGTTTCTTTAATTTTTATTTATTTTTGGAAAAAAATAAGCGCAACGCACATTTCAGTGTTTAAATTTAATTTGTTAGATGTTTTGAGTAAAGTTTTTCAGTAGTTTATCCAATTACAATAGCGAATTGTGATTATATTTAATTTGGCTTGCTTGATTTTATTCGCTTTAATGCCCACAACAGTAGATAATTTACCTCCCAGTCAGAAATGAACCCTACCAAAACTGGACGGCGATATTCTGACCAGTCTTTGCGGTACAGAAATTTCAAATCATCGTGATTAATACAAGACTATTCGACCACATCAACATTTACGCGTTTGGCTTCTGATATCAATACTTGCATGTATCAATAACATTACGAGTTATTTTGTCTGAAATATTCATGCCGTTACTTCCTGTTATTTTAACCTCGATTACTCCAAATTAATATTAAAACGCATGTTTTCTAAAAATAATTTAGCCTGTGATTAAACATTAATGCAAAAAGAATTGATAGTTTGGAAGCAGACTACAGAGTTCTTTTTGGGCTATTGCAGCTTTACATTATTCGTTTAAAAAAAATAATCGTTTTAGGAGTGATAACATGATAATATACACGTACTTTGATATGATTATTGTTCGGGATCGACTCTTTGGGGTTATTAGCTATTACAGGACTATAAAACTAAAAATACATTGTGTTTTTATGATTTTATTACAAGTCGCCAATTCGCGCCGTTGTCTGCCAGCCATTCGGTGAAACCGAGGCGGGTGACTTTATCAGTTAATTACGCTTAAAATATTCAGCTACTAACCTTGGGCGAAATACGTAAATATTTCCAGAAAAAATAATTTCTGTAAAATGCTTATTACGTGTCAGCCGATACACAGACAATTATTTCGTGTGGTAGGCTTGTTTTTTTTAGTTCAGCCGAATTGAAATTCTAATTAAAATGCGTCAACAAAGTTCTATGTGTTGGAAATTTACGTCAAACTCAGCTAAAATAAGATTGTGACGGTTTTCTGACCGCTTTAAACACATTACTATATCACCCAGGTTCCCCAACTCCTACCGCTACTCTTGCAAGCCTTAAAAACTACAATATTTTTTCAGAGCTAAAATTATTTGTTACCGCAGATGTACAATTAAACCAGACACTCTAATCAACGACATGTCCCAATGCAATAGTCATACAAGACGTGCGCCACGGTTGTGTGTAAATTAAAAAAATATATACAAAAAGATAGATAAAGAATCCTACACGAGTCTCAGGTTTATGACATAGGCATCACCTCTTGGAAATTTCGTCAAAACCCGAGGTTTGTCGAGGGATTTTGACAAAATTTCCAAGAGGTTTTGCCCATTTCATAAATCTGAGACGGGTGTAGGATTTGTTTTCTCACATGAACCGTAAAAACGATCTTTTTTGCCGAAAAACTCAACGTGTCTAAAACTTTCAACCACATGACGCAACTTTTGTAAAAACACGCTTGCGCAGTTTATGTAATTCAGTTACTTTTTGTTAATAGTTTTATTTTAAGCGTGACAATTGTAAATTGCATTCAGATTTCGTAGGAAAATTTCAAGTTAGAATCTAATAAATAGTCTGCTGAGTTGTAATATTGAAAATTAAAAAATATTTATAAACATTCAACAAGGCGCGTGAGCACTGAATTGACCTTGAGACAACACAGCTAGACAGTCTCGCCGCGTTTCTTGAGTTGGGGCTCGTCTCCATTTGAATGAACGTGGATATGGGTTCGTTTAAGAAGTTGTTTGCATGTCCTTCCGACTGGGAGTACGTACAGTTGCGACACCCGATTTGTCAATCACAACCTTGCCACCTTCTCGGAATTACGGCATTGTTTGGTTGGTGCTCGTTTGATTGTTTTAGTGTTTTCCAGACGATAAAATGTAAGGCGTATGGATTTCTGTTTTGCATTACTTTGCGATTCGCCCATGTAATATAACAATTACTTACTCAGTGTTATTAACCAGTCGTGTCATAACACATTCCAGGTCATGTGAGAATTAATATTACATACTTTGCAGAAGCCGAATCTATGCTAGTGGACTTTACGAGGAAAATGACCGAGCTTAGACAGGATTTTAACGAAGACGGTCTCGCACCAGAGACGCGGGTTTCCACCGCTTTATATTCTTAAATTACCAAATTAGGTTAACAAACGTGTGAAACGACGAGAAAATTAAGTTTGTGGAAAATCTGAAATGTTTTGAATACTAAATGTGTCAATTATTAGTAAGAACTTGTACCGCGAATACATGTATACATACGCTGTTATTTGACAATCTGTTGTTCATTGTGAAGTTCATTTAAATACCTGCCTATTCATGTACATGCATAATAATATTTATTTGACGTGGGTCAACACTTGATGGAATTATACTCTATGCGGGCAATATTTGTTATTTGGTTCCGATTTGTTAAGACACCTGTTAGCCAGTGAACTCACGAGCCGCTTGTTCCACGTGGCGAGATATCTCACGGAGACTTCGGAGAATTCGCTCAATTTGCAAAAATAGCCCTCAAGATATGTGCGAACATTATAAAGAAGATTTTAACACAGGGACAGATTCGTGTACTTTTACAATTTTGCGAACTGCTAATTCTAACCGAAATTTGCTGGATATTTGTGGGAAGTACTTTGGACTCGACATGTTGTCATGATTCATATCTTAGTGGTCGGCACACGATTGGTTAGTTGTAAAGACGAGCAATTCAACGTGAAGAAAACGCCAATGTACATTAACCGAAAAGAAACTCATTCCAAGTGTTTTCAATCCATCGCAGTTTAGGTTGAAATTTATGATGATCATTATAGCAAAATCCGAGCAACGGAGAGCAATATTGCCCTGACATGATGTGCCCGAAAGATTGGTTTTATTCTAGTTGCAAGACCACTAATACTTTTTTTCCTCTGATTTGATGGTTTGTTATTAGACTGGTATGTTTCTATACTTACTGTACTGTGAGTTACTACCATCGCCTCCTACCTCTGTTTACACAATAAAAAATTCATAATTTCCGAAGCATACTATTGGTCCGTTTTTTTCACGAATAATGACACAAGTCGTCTGGGCGGCTTGATTAAAAACTGATACCGCCTTCCAAGCAACATCATCTCGTACCGGAAATCATCGTATTGCGTTTTAGCCAATCAGAGGACAGAATTATCAGTGGTCGTGTAATAATGGTTGTTTGCACACCTGTATTATAATTATTTTTGACTCAAGATACCGGACAAAGGACAAACCGTGCAAAATGGATGTTTTTGAATATTAAATAAATGTATTTGTGTATTAGCATTGTCTATATGCGTGTATTTACCTATGATACATAGGAAAAATAAAACGTAGGTTTACTGACGGCCACAGAAGCTACTACTATATGTAGTAATCGCTGAGTGGTTATGGGAATAAAATATAGATGTAGCACTCCAATACACTTTGAATATTGTCGAAACACTAAAATTAGCTTTAAAGAGACATTTCTTCTTTCTTGGGGCAAATTATAAATCTGGGTCCGTTTTATCAAAGACCTTAAATCAGGTCTAAGCCAAATCGGGCGTAAATTCGACTTTAAGTTGCAAGCAGTTCAGTAATGAGGTTCGTAAATGTCATTAAGTGTAAACATGAAGAGGTATCAGCTATGCCTCATTTCCAACGTTTTGCTCTTCTAAAACACACGCAGCGTCGCATTTCCAGTAACGTGTCTACGACCGTGTCTTAGTTACCATGCACGACCGGACTTAAACCTTTGATATAACGGGACCCAGTGCTCAGTTGCACGAAACAGTCCCAACGGGGACTCAACAATGTTCCCTAGATTTTAAGAACATTCGTAGAAATTTTTATTCAGTAGTGGTATCTTTTCCTAACAATGTGTCTTTATTATGAGGTGTTCTTTGACCTATGACATCATCTAATGTCTGCAAACATAGCCCTTGTGTTTATGAAAATAAATTAGGATTAATTGTTTCAATTAGGGACGTTGCATGAAAACGAGCCTGTTTTTATTTTTAACAATATTGAGAATTCAACGCAGAGTTTAGTCTCGTTGTGTCTCAAAACTAAAACCTGATGTAGCAATGCAGATAAAATAGCAGAAAAAGACAATCCGTGTTTGCAATAAGTCCCCAAATGCCCTGAAATTTAAGGGACATAGTCGAGTCCCTAATAAGACTGTTTCATACAACCGGGTACAGGTTGCTCAACTACAAGCAATACGTCATGAGCGTTCCAATATCAAGACGCAAACTGATTCTTATCATTGAACTGATCATTCACACCATCAGCAAGTAAACGGGATTTGTCGACGCTTCCAGGATTGGACTTCCTAAAGCAGTTGCACGTGAACATCAGTTCATTTTCATGATGGTAATGGAAGTTTTTAGTTTGTTGGGGTTTATCAGATTTTACCTCATGATTTCCATGTTCAGACAACAGAAAGGAGAGAAGGCTCTTATTAAACATTCATAGCAACCACATCTGTTTTCGTATAAAAGACTGTTCAAACTACTCAGTGCACATACAAGACAAACCAATACATTTGCGGTTGCATCTAAAAGTTGGAAAAAACATTTGCTTCGGAAGGGAACAATGAGACGTAGACGCACAGTCGGTTGTACCACGGACCTAATCGCCAGCACATCGGATGGTCCACAGTGCAAAATACCTAGAATGTTGTCGGCGCGACGCAGTTTCCAGTTCTTCGTTATCATACTGGTTGCGTGGTCTGGGCACGTAGTGAAAGTGAATCAAAACGAGGCATAAAACAGCAGATGATTTTATGTATTTGAAGCACTCTGGCGTATCTAGCGTGTCGTAAGATAGCGGATACCCATAATATTCCGAGAACAAATCCTCGTGATATCCCTAATTTAAACAATACTGCTTTAAGCAATGCTAGTACCTTGTTTTTAAAATGTTTCAGCTTTGCTCACTGTCATAACAAAAATAGAGCTTTGTGATTTTTATGAAAGAACACAACGAAACGATATTTTAGTTAGCTGTTACAGTATTTTTGAGATTTCGTTTCAATAAACACTCATATTAAATTTAATCAGGTTATTATTATAACTGTAATATTTTGGTTAAAAGCATAGTTACGTGACTCAATTAATGACAAGTTACTATAAATAAAAATCAAAGTCTAATAGATTTCTACTTTCAGAAACACAAACTTTTGCAAAGCTAATTTCAGCGGTTTTCCAACTAATATTTGTCTAAATTCACTGATAAGGTCTTACATAATCTCAAGGTGTTGTTGACTGCTAAGTGCGCGCTTTATTTTTGCACACCAGTTACGAACACTTAATTAATCTCACCACTACAACGTTACTTCCCCGTATATATTTGTGTTCTTTACTATCAATTTTTGGTGCACCACAATTCAAAAATTGAACTCATCCATATTAGCTTCAAGCATAGCCTAGATCCTGGTGAGGTAGGCACTACCGGGACTAACAGTTGATTTGTCATTGATCTGAAATAATACTTGATGTTATTATATATATATATATATTTTGATTACGATAAAAAACAGGCTCGCAATTGAATACAAAATTATATGACCATCACTTCTGCTTTCTTGGTTTTAATAATTACATCTATTTCATGTGTTATATTTTTCAAATATCAACCCTTACCAAGTTGAATTTTAAAATTAAAACGCCTTATGCTTTCGTCCAAAGCATAACCTCGTTTTAGAGCTCAATTCTCTCAGTTAACTGGACAGAACACAGTGGCGGATTTAGAGGGGAGCCAAGGGTGCCATGCCCCGCCCCCCTGAAATTCTCACAGATTCACGTGGCAGTTCAGGAGCGCGAATGTCTGACGGGCAAAATCCTGGCTAATACTCTGCCTTGCCCCCCCCCCAAACTCAAAGTCCTGGACCCCCCTGGAACAAGCATAGTTATCATGTTTCTTCAGAGGTCTCGTTCATCCGAGGGGAAAGGTGCCTGTGCGGCCTTCTGAGAGGGGAACGTTTCGCCGAGCGACGGGTCAGTGAAAAATCTACTGACCTCCCGATCACCATCAATAGCACCCCGCCCTGTTGCAAGCTCTCATAGCTCTGTCTCAAGTAGCATTTTCAGTGGCTGATCTAGGATACCATGAGGGGGGCCCGACATCCTCGGAGAAGCACGCAAAGCGCGATTGTATGCACGCAGGTGGCCCGGAAGTTGCGGGCGCCGAGGATATATACCTTCTGCTCAAGAAATCTGTCGTTGGACCAAAAAAAAAACGGAACGTGTTTTCCCCCCTCGTCCGCTACCGGTCAGCTCGAATTCAGTATATAGTCCTCTCGCTTCACGTTTTTTTGGTTTATTTTGCTTGAGGCAGTAAAGGGGGGACCAGGGGCTTGCCCCCCCCCCCCCTAAATCCACCTATGATTTTGTACTTTTTCAAACTGTCACCTCTGTGGTCACAGGTGATTTGAACCGTTGGAGAAAAATTTTCAATCACTAAGGGAATTTTTAGGCCTCGTGGGACCGGGAATTTCGCGTGATATTTCAATATTTTTGAGAGGGTTATAGGGTCAATATTTGGCCCCAAAATTGAGGGCCCTGTCCTTTTTGTAAAGAAAAATGCATCACGCTTCAACCCATAGTCATGAAAACACAGCCTGGCTGGCCGAAGATTCTCCGGTCCTCGTTGCTATGGCGGCATCCGAGATGCGACAAATTATGATTCGAAAACAGTTATAAATTTTCACGGACATATTTTCCTTCGTCGCGGCGTATGGCAAGGACCCAACGCTTCCGAATCCCAACGTCCTTAGGGATTGTAAAACCGGCTTGTTATTCCACTTCAAAGTTATGCTCTTATTAGGATTTCATTTAACTCTCACAAATACACAGTATTCATTGATTCAAAAGTTTTCTTTTACTAATGCCGAGTTGTTTCTGGGAGTAATATAGTCCTAGGTTGTTTCAACTGTGCATTGCTTTTCGGCAGCCATTTTATGATGACTTCTATCAAAGACGGTCTCTGCCCCTATGGTCGTCATATGCTGCCGTCTTTTGAAAGAACAGAAAACCACGCAGAAAAAGGCCAAGAAAATAGTGGAAAGCGGTTTACAACAAATCTAGTTCAACCACGAACTGTTTTACTGGTATGATATCGATTTTTAATTCGATTAAAATTGATTCAGAATTTCAGTTCTGGAAAATAAATCGTGATTGTTTTATTCCAGATAGACCTTATTTATTTCTATTTGTGACCTCTTTATTTGACCTTTTGCTCTTGTTATTCATAATGCTGCTTATCTCTGCTGTCTTTCTTTTTCTTTTCAGTTTTTCATTCTCTATTAACACCCTGTCAGCCAAAACAGAACTGTAATCCTTTGAGACTTGGTCGACGGAAGTTGATCATTGAACCTCGATGCAGTTGTTCTCATAAATTACCCAATATCATATTGTTTGATTTTTCTCACCTTTAACAGAATTCTGCAATCATAAATAAATAAATACCCAAGTTGCATTTGCATTTTATTGCTCAATCTCTTCTTTTATTTTTAATTTTGTCATGCTCTGCTATATGTAACAATACAATGTAGTGAAATAAAGTCAATGTTTTAATTCATTGGTGACCACTCTCTATCAATTCAAGAATTTTAATTTTCTTCAAATAAATCCAAAATGCTTGAATCAAAAATTTCAACATAAATGTTGAGCTCAGTGCTGTGTTCTGCAATAAAAAAACAAGGGGATAATATTTTGATGACCAATGCGTGGGCCGAAACAGTTAAAGGCGAATGCCACCCGATTTAATTAGTCTTTTTTTACCGTCTTAATCGGTCTATATCTACATGTACATCGCCCCTCATACGGCAGACCTCACCTTGCCGAGAGGTGTCGTGCTAACCTGTGAGGAAGGTGAGAAACGACGCCGCGACGTCAGTGGTTCGTCTGCAGAGTGAATGCCGCTATATTGCGGTGCATCGTGCCCGCTTGTCCGAACTATATGAAGCTGCGAAGAAAGCGGGTATGTCGTTTTTTCGACTTCCTCGAGCACCCAAATGCTTAGGAAGTGGCTCGCGGTAGTGAAGAATGAAAGGTACGCTGTTAATAGCAAGTATGAGGCCGTGAAACATCTCCGTGTCTGTGGCCGGCATTTCGTTGATAATGATTTCTCTGACGAATTCCGGCTTATCAAAGAACTATCCATCCGTTCCGTTGCCTGTGCATCAGTGTTCACGGCGCCTCGTCTCTTTTGATTAGTGTATTCCGGTTCGAACTGATATTCTGTGGAACCTAACGATCCTACCCGTGAAGTCTTCGTCGGATGAGCTCTTGACTAAGTCGGGATTGGCGCCGGGCGAGTTGCCATGTAGACGTTTATTATTCTGCGTTCTGTTTCAAAATGAATTATTCTCATCCTTACCAATGCTTATGTAAAACTGAAACAAAGTCTGTCTCATTAGATACAATTTGTAATGTCTTGGAGTGCTCGTGAGTGCAAATGTTTTGAGAAGCCAGCAATGAATAAACCACTGCCTTACCGGCTTTTGATGCCGGCAACAAAGGTAATTGGGGCACCGAGCGCAATCTAATTCAGTGTTGGCTGACAGAAAGCTGTTGTGAAACAATTACTCGATTTTATATGATATGGTCCCATGTTAGGGGAATCTTTATTTAGAAATACAAATACATTATTCAAATCATTGTTACTGTACAACCTTTGCCCTTACTGTGAGTGGAAGTGGAACCCGACTTCGCGGCCCCCGACAAGTAAGTAGATTTTCAGTTTCGTGGCTAATTCACATAAATAATTACGTACACATTATTCCTTCGGCTCACTATTATAGTCTTTTCGTGACTGGAGGTTTAGTTTCTAACTCAAGCTGGTTTATGTTCGTGCCAGTCCCTGCGGCCGCGACGGGCCTCATCCGGGTCCGAGCCACTGACCGGGATAACAAGCGTTTTGTGTGTTTAGAACTAAAAAAATCACAAGTATTAACAATACAGATCTAGGTTCTCTTGTCTGTATTCCACGGAAGAATATCTGAATTTATCTCCGAACAGACCCCAAACTCCCGGCCTCTACGGGCCTTGGTAATTCGCCTGCCGAACTTTGTGTGTCCAAATACCAGTAAATGCGTAACAGCGAAATAAAACAACACGTTTTTATAAGAACTCGGTGTATTTTTAAGGGTTTTCCATCGAAGTTTGATGATTTATTGGTGTTAAACGATCAGTACAAGCAATAAGCCGACACCACTAACCCGTGTTTTGAACTGCTGAACAGACTGCGTGTGAAACCAATTACGTCATTGGATAATTTCAACACCTCCGTCTGCCGTCAGGTGTCAGGTAGCGCAACCGAACGTGCCGTTTTCGAGTAGAACTACTCGATCTAAATTGATACAAAATAGGTTGTTTTTTGGGTGGCATTCTCCTTTAAGCACCCAGCGTGTTGCATTTGCTTGCTGCGTTTTTCCTTTGGCCTAACAAGTGTCGGTTAGTGCCTGGAACAAATAGATATATTGCACAAACAATCCCTGGGTTGTTTTTTGTTCCGTCTGAAGAAAATTTAATTCGAAAATATCTTCTGAAAATGAACAAAAAAGTGCATTAATAAAATCTATAAGTTTTTAAGTTTTTAAATAGTCGGTAAATGCACCGATTTTCGTATCAGTTCCTCCATGCGTGTTTCTCCCGAGAGGTCAGTACCTAACGTGCAGACGAGCACTCCAGATTGGAACGCTAAGTCCCGCGTGGCTGTGCTGCACGCGAAAGAAGATGGCGAACGACCATTGGAGCCTGACGACGATAGGTATCCCGACGATATTGACTATACATCCATGCAATGTGAAAATATTAAATTTAAACCTCGAGTTCATGTTGCACGTTTGAAACCGCTAATCTCAGTTCAATTTTGTCCCGCGGGTAGTTCAATACCATCGGACCTGCTCACATCTCCGATGGCCTGTCAAACTGAAGGGCTTTTCACCGATTGATGAAATGGGCATAAACCAAAAGAATGGGAGAAAATTTTGTAGTGACCCGAATGCCAGTAACGGTTTTTTTCCGACGAGCCTGCCAAGGCGGAACACAAGCACTCTCCTCAAATTGAGAAGCCTAATTTGAAAAAAGACTCATCGTTTCTAGCAAGAACCCCAATAATGGTCAACAGCAATTCCGGAATCATAGCATAATGTGGAAACTACACGTAGACCTACAAATGTGCTTGATTTTGCTTTATCTCTGTGTCTCTTGAGAAAGGATGTGATTATATCCGAAAATTTCAGTTGTTCCATTATTGCTGTTTCCTTTCTGCTGCATTCTACGTTTCGTCCAACAGTAATATCCTCCAAAGAATCTGGATCACCTCATTTGGTTTCTGATTTATTTTCTACTTAACAAAACTAAAGCATAGTTGAAAACATCACATTCAGGCACGTGTCATGAATTTAAAACTAAATACATAATGCAAGTTTGAGGTTTTGAAACTTATTTACATAAAAACTCTGTAAAATAGTGACATCATAATCGATAGACGTCATTGCCTACAACGAGGAACAGTTTTTGAATCGAGAAGAGTTTAGACACGAAAATTTTTGCTACACAGGCGTTGAGCGATACACAAAACCTGGTGTCTTTGCTGTCATATACTTTACGCTTCAGGTCGAGTTGTCATGAGCGGGGATAAAGAGGTTGAAGAATTGTGGATACAATTTAGAGATATTTCCTATCATCAGAGGTGTGTAGAAATTTCAATCGATATATAAATTGAACCATACGTTTTACACAGAATCTGGATCAAGTTGACACTTCGTTGAAGCAATAGATCATACGCGGCGTGATTTAGGCACGCGGCATTCTCTTAAAGTGACATTATCGGCGAGAAAAAGTTCTTTCTGAAGTCAGCTAAAGCACGGAAACGAACGTAGAACCCTCATGGTGGCGGTTAAACACCATGCTGGCTGAGATAAATGTTAAGCGTATCTAACTGGTAAAGTCACCGGCCTTGATTTCAGCGAATGGCTGGCAGACACCGGCGTCAGAATTGGCACTTTGTAATAAAGTCGCAAAAACAAACCGATTTTATTTTTTGGAGCTCTAGTCAAAACCAATAATTTCACAAAGTCTATCCCATCCAACAATATCAAGCGACTGCGTTTTTTTTTCAGTCGTAAAAGCGATGATGTCCCTTTAAGATACGAGGTCACTCACGTATATACGTCATTGGTTGCACTTGATTCGCTTCGGCGACATCTGGCGTCTGTTTCATGAAAGTGACCCGAGACATAAGACAGAAATTCGGTCTTACTTTCCCAATTAACAGTTACTGAAAGAGGTTTGGCCAAGTAATTATGAGCGCGTCACAGTCTCGAATTCATTTATGAATATTATCTCAGTAACTATCAGTTATGTGTATATTCTCAGCGACTTTGCGTTCATACTCAAGTGAGATGGAATTACTTTTCAAAAATAGTTTCGTGGAGCGCAAGAACAAATTTCTGACTGTAGTCACTATTCATGAAAAAAGACCCTGATTAGTTTTTAAGCCGGATGTCGTCACGCGCGAACTTCACTCACGTTTCACAAAACATAGTGTTTAAAACGATTATTTTCAACTAAAATGTGAGTGTTTTCTAAATTTATAAAAACGAGCTGAACCATTTCATGAAAAAACAGATGTTGTATTCTTAAAAAGATCACCGCTTTTGGTGGCAATGCTACTTCGGAGGCACCTTAAAAGTCTACAGTTTTGCTGTACATGGTGCATTTCCATCTGGAAATGACCTCGCTGCTCTCTCACTGTCGCTACAGTGCGACTCTGATACTTTCAAATTTTGCTAAGAGACCTCAAGATTATACAGCTCATCGCCAAGGAGCGGGCAGAAATCGAAGAACAGTACGCCACTCTGCTGAAACGACACGTAAATAAAGTCAACAAGTTGAGGCAAAGAATCTCAGGTGCGTGGCTGCTAATATTTTAAAATCAAGTCAAACATTTCTCTTTTGTTGGAAGGTCGATTACTTAAGTAATCAACTGCTACCAAGTTATTACACAAAACGAACTCGAGGCACATCTCAGCGTTAACGAGCAGGATGTACGTTGACATTTGAGGTTAAAACTTGACTATATTTTGCTAATCCCGTGGTACTGGAAGCGATTTAGGGGAAGCAGGTGTTTACGATCTTTAAACATCCAGTGTACATGTACAGGTGTTTTCGCCAAGAATCAATCGTGGATACTCGCATTGGGAGTCCCTTGTCAAAGAGATTCTTTGACAAGGGACGGCCGCTAGTGCGAGTACCTTGTTAAAGAATTTTAAGTAAAATAATTTGTAAAAACATCGCATATTCCAAAGTCTTCAAATCATTCAGTGCTCTTAACTTGTAAAATTTAAATAAAGACCGTACCCAGTTAGAATTCTTTTTAAATTTCGTATGGAATTTCCGGTGGGTTCCAATGGAAATGCTTGTTAAACATTCGCCCAACGTATGATGTAATAGAAATCCTACAGGATCGTGTTGGATTTCAGGTAAGACGTCTCGTAGAATCTTATAAAATCCTAATGCATTTTTATAAGAATTCTAATAGGGGACTGTTGGATTACCTACGTGACAAAAGATAAGAATTCTTAAGGGACGCCACATATTATAGTTATGTTGAATCCCATAAGAACTTGTACAAGATGCTCACTAGAAAAGGCATACTTGGAAACAATAAATAAATTAAGTAAACTTGCTGATCTACGGTTTCTACCCCGTGAAACGGCAGCCAATCCAAGAACATCTCTTTGTTAGCCTTGAGTAACGCTTATGACTGTGATTGGATGTGTAAAATGATCGACTTCTCAGTTAAAGCTGCATTTCGACGGGTTTAGCTGGTTAACATAAATTATGTTAATATAAATTACTCTCACAAAAAGTCGGTCTGGTGATGTTCCTTCCGTTACCAAATGAACAGGAACACTCAAGCCACCGTGACTCAAGAAAACAATTCAGATTTTATTGTTGCGGTTGACCCGACCCTGAATTGCGAATTCGAAAATGGCGCGTGTTAGCATGGTCTTTGACTCGAGTTGGTAACGGAAATGGAATCTAACTGCGGTAACGACTATTACGAGACCAATTTTACGAGAGTGACAGCTCTAATTTGATTTTCGTGTCAGTCAGCTAAACGTTGGGAACCGCTTTTTAAAGCGACTCTGTTTAGCTCAGGCTGAACTGGTCGAACAAAAGATAGCTTGAATTATCTCAAAACAACATATCTGTAGAGAGATATATTTTTATCGGTGTACTAATCTTAATCATACCTTGCTCCGTCAAAATATACATTTTACTTTACTGGTAATACATTCATCCAAAAAAGACAAACGGCGCCACCTGTTGTTGAGAGTAAGGGTCACCCAGTTTTCGCGCCTTTACGGCGATTAGAACGTGATGGAAAGGTAACAAAAGACAATACTGAGCATTAAAAATGTTGTTGGCAACGACATCACCTGTACTGTATCGAAGTCAAATAGGGTCTCGTAGGATAACCTACTAGATCCTATAAGGTATGTTGAAATTGATGCACTAGTATCCAATACGTGCAACGCTAAAGAAAGAAATCGTTTTAAGTTACAGTTAACGGTTCTCATTTAATTAGTGTCGCGAAAAATTCTTTAATCAGCAAGTACAAATGGCAAAGGACTATATTCTCACTGTCTATGTTTTAATGACTGGGTTTTGAAAATGGCAAAAAGATCAGGAGAGAATGTAATTATTACGTTTCTCAAACTGATTAAAAGGAGCATAATCGCCAGAAAAACGCATTTTGTGATTTTCCTTGGATGGGGTACACTTCTTCACGTAACGTTCTTGGCCAATTCTCGCTGTTGGCTGCCAGTTAAATTCGCTGAAATCCAGGCTTGTGTGTTTATCGTGCAGATAAATATGCTTAAAACAAAACGCCAGGTACAGCTATGTAAGCGGGCTTCGTGCTCAAAGGCATATTTTGTATTGTGAACAAAAAAAATGTGGGGAAACACGGTTATTAGATTTGTATCGAGGATATTCCCAGCGTGATTACTATATTCTTCAAGGTACAGACGTCAACGTAGCAGCAGCAATTGCTGTGATAGCAGATTGCTGTCAGCGAGAAGCAGAATGCCGGGATAAGCTACGCACCACCTTGGATTCCAGCGGTGACCCGTCCGATTGTGACGGCGTAGTTCAGGAAATTGAGGACTTCTGCAATACCATGAGCAAATCCAACCTCAAACGAAGAGTTATGAGGATTGCCAACAGAGGTCACCGCACAAAAAGAGATGTTCGAGAAGCAGGGGATCTCTGCATGACGTCTGAGAATAAAGCGAACTTCAAACGGAAGGTTATGATGATTGCTAATTACAGAAGCGACTGCCACTGCACAAGTAACGATGTAAGCAGTTAAATGTCGAAAGCTTTTCCCACGAATTGTCACGAACTAATAAATATTCGTAAGTGTCCGACTGATTTTGCAAGTGTCCAAATTTGTGCCCCTGTACAAAATGCATTCTGGATTCAAGACGATTGCAAACTGGGCGAATGTTGGAAAATGGTGGAGAATCAGGAAACGATGTGACGAAAACAATTAAACGAATTACGAATCAGGTACGCTTGTAACATAAAGAATTTCTCGACTGATCATCCCAATTCTTGATATTTTAACCTGTTTCTCCCTTTGATGAATGTCGAACGAGCGCTTCTTCGGTCTCGGTCGATACGCGGAATAAGGTCGAGTGGGATACTCGGTCATGTACGCCAATCGAGGTACGTTTTGTATTTATCCCAAGCGCTTCGAACATCTAGGTTTCTTACATTTTTTCGGCAGATTTTTCAAATACGTCACCCAGACTGTTCATATGTCGGATCGCATCCAATATGTATGTACTTGCGCGTTAGCTTGCAAGTTTTCTCTTGTAAAATAAACAGTTTTAAAAGTAACGATTTATTTCTTGAAAAGAGGTAGCAAAGATGAGAACAACGGTAACTGTGCAGTGAACTTGTAACATCTCTTGGAAATAGTTAAAAAACAACAATTGATATTTTAATTTCCTAGGAATCGGCGCCTGAGTTGCAAACGAAATGATCCGATATGGTATTCAGTAATTGAAAACTGAGACATAAGTGTCTTATAATCAACAGTTTTGTTCCAGATTTTACTTTTAGGGTCTGGTTGCATGTCGAGTGTTAGTTACACTGCTGCAACTGTATTACTTTAAACTATATTCGGAAAGTTTGATGATCGAACCGGCTGAAGACGTCGAGTCGACATTGACCTACCTTTTAAACTTTCCATGTCAGAGTTCGCTGTTGAAGTTGTGCGGGAAGTGAATACGGAAAACTTTATTACATGGCCGTATTTCCCTCGACAGAGTCAACGCGCATGGGATAAAAATGTGGAATGCGTTTCTGCACCATACAATAAGTAGATTTCTGAAATTGCAAAATACCGCACGTAAGCGTAATATGACTTCTGTATATCCACGCAATCAAACGCCACTCGGTGGGAAAACAGGAGACGTTTTAAACGGCATACATTTTCTGTCCCTACAAACAGCGCTGAGGTGACTTAGGTTGTTAAAAACATAATCTACTTTGATGGAGCAATTCATCTTTCGAGTCGGCAGATGAACAATAGCCATGGGTAAATTTGTACTGATTTCTTTTAACTTGCGTACGTCTAACAGGGAAAGCAAATGTGTGAAATTACCATTACCAATAATGATATGAAACCAGCGGAAAGTGACGAAGGAACGACCGAAGATTTTAGTGGGAGTGACACGGAAGCGCTTCTGATGGGTGGTGACACTGGACAGGTGAAACGGAAGTCTTCGTTGAAGGACGTTATCACGTGTCAAAAGCTGAATGAGAAAAAAAAGGATTTCTTAACTTTGGTAGGTGGGCATTTAGTTGTCTAGCACTTGATAAAATGCATTTCTACCATACATCATTGAGGACGCGTACTCAGAGAATTCCTTCACCGTTATTCGCATCCCGTTCCCTTGGTCGGCTTGATGTCAACGAAAAATACTGACGAAGTAAAAACACTCTCTCCTTCCTCCGTCCCTACGACAGTACGTTTCCTGTCTTGTGTTAATTCTGTTTTGAGGAGGCAGTGTGGCCTAGTGGGATAAGTGTTCGCTTCGTTTATTCAAAGTCCTATATTCGAGTCCTACTGGGGCACACTGCTAGACCCTTGAGCCAGGTCACTGTCTTCTCAGCTGTTTTTAACAATTTTTTTATTTCATAAATATATAGTTACAATTATATATTAATAAACCATAAAAATGGTTTCAGGTGATGACAGCAATGGGCCCTCCAGAGCAACCTGCGCACGTGAGTGCTACAACGTGTACTAGACCGCCTTAGTTATATGTATTGCTGCTCTCAAAATGAGTCCGCAATCAGTACCAAACAACTTTTGATTTAGACCAAAAAACGCTTCGATGAAAGCTGGCTTCAACTGCATTACCTTAGAAGTGGTTTTCGAAGTAACCGTGTTTGGCACTGCTCATTAAGTTGTGATCCGTGCATAAAGGTGCCCGCCGGCCAAGGCAAAGTATCGAGCCGGTCTCGAGCAATAACGATATGTCGGTTCCTCCTGACTCAAGTGGTCTAAACTAAGGTTGTGCAAGACCCTAGAAAATGTCTAAAATCCGGAACGTCATATCTCACAAATGGCTGATTCAGCTGCATTCATATGAAAACGTTCAGAGGCCATGCTTTGTGCATTGTGCTTCAAACCACTGTTAGGAATTGATACTGAAATGCTCCTGTTATATATGAGGGGCTATCAACTTAAAGTTGACTTTTTATGATTTTCGTGAAAAAACTAAAGCTGTAACAATGATTTAAAAGCTGTAACAGGGTTTTTTGAGATTTTGCATAGAAATTTATATCAAGTGAAATTTGACCGTGTTATTTATACTGTAATTCTTTTTCGCCAAATATTATCGAAAAGAAATGGTCGCGTGACCCATTTAATAGCAGTTGGTAAAAAGACAAAAATCAAATTCTACCGGCTTTCCAATTTCAGAAACACTTCAACTGAACTAAAACCTAGACTTTTGTATATTTTTGGCGAATACAGGGTCGATAACCCTAAAAGTTATTTTTCTCAGCTTCAACGTTCGAGGGCTTTGACAGTTCCAGTTTTATAAAATATAACGACGTTGTTTTGTTCTGAATACAAAACTTAAATCGCTCTTTATACACACGCCACTTTCGTAACTAATGAAATGGTCAATCACGTGACTGTCTTCGTAGGCCATGCATCAACTCGAGAAAGAAATCGTCACGAAAAGCTTCCAAAGTGGTAACATGGTCAACGAAATGCTAAAGATCATTCTCCACGGAGCGTACGACTGCTCAAAAACAACGTAAGTCGTTCGGAAATGTTGCATATTCGGGTACTACATGAAACAGCGCCAGTCAGGGCGCTGAGAGGCTCGTCGCCTGGGCCACGGCAATTGGTCTCCCTGCCTACACTTCTATAGAAAACAGCTCAGTGACAACTCGGATGTCTCCGATGGCTGCAATAACAGCACGAAATAGTCTGTAACTGTTAATTCGTCGTTTCAGTATATATGATTATAACACACGTCTTCAGTGCTTTTTCCCACTGAAATGGCATTTTTGTAGGCAAAAAGTCAGCTGTGTTCCACGAGTCTCATTAAATACACAGATGCGTGACGGATTCAATTCTTGCCGATTATAAGACAAGATGAGATGCAAAGCTCATAGCGCACCCTGGCATTCTAACTTTTAACAACCCTAGTTACCACGTCAATAGAATTCTTCTTGGGATTATTCTCACCGCCATTTCTACTTCCATTTCTCAAAAAGTTCTCTGTGACCGCTTTGTTAAATGCGTCCGTTTCAGTCATCAAGAGATGAGAAGAAAAGTCCCGGATGTTTCTTGGCGTCTTCTTAACGCGACCACCGTTGTTGCCGCAATGAATGCCAGATTTATTAAAGAGAGCAGTAGCGAAGAATCACCCGACAGCTCACGGGACGAACACAGAGACTGTACACCAATCAGCAACAGCGCCGAATCACGTGACCTAATTGTTGTGCGGGCGCCGCAGACGAGCGTGGATTACGAAAATGATTTCCATGGCGACGAAGAGTGCAAACTTTCCCGTGAAATGTTGCTGTTCAAAATAAAGGTGCCCCCAAAACAGTATGGCTTGCAAAATGGGAATAAATAGCACATTACAAATATTTGTCGTTTAGTTTCAACTCCAAGCGACAGTCAGATTTCCAAATCTGTGCATCAATTTCTAGAGAATCCTACAGTCGTCTCAGGTTTATGACATGGACAAAGGCTCTGGGAAATTTCGCCAAAATCCCTCGGCATTTTGACGAAATTTCCAAGAGGTTATGCCCATGTCATAAAAATGAGAGGAGTGTAGGATTTGTTTTCTCACATGAACCGTAAAAACGACGTTTTCTTTGCCGAAAAACTCGACGTGTCTAAAACTTTCAGCCACGACGCAACTGTTGTAAAAACACGCTTGCGCAATGTAAAGTAATTCAGTTACTCTTTGTTAATAGTTTTTACAAGTGTGGTATTGTCTGGGCAATACCTTAATTATTAATTATTATTTAAGTCCCTTTTTCGAAGCTCATATATTTGAGAAAAGGTCATTTCAGATGAGAAGGTGTTTTTAAGCTTAACAAATGTAAATGGCATACCGCTTTCGTAACAAATATTCAAGTTAGAATCTAATAAATTATCTTTGAAGTTGTCATATTAAAATTTATTTTTTTATAAATAACAGTCAGCAACGCTTACCCGCGCGTGAGCACTGAATTGACCTTGAGACAGCACAGCTCGACAGTCTCGCCGCGTTTCTTGAGTGGGGTTCGTCTCGATCAGTTTGAATGAATGTGGATATGGAATTCGCTGCCGAAGATGGGTCTGTTTAAGAAGTTGTTTGCATGTCCTTCCATCAAGGAGTACGTACAGTTGCGACACCGGATTTGTCAATCATAACCTTGTCACCTTCTCGGAATTCCAGCATTGTTTGGTTGGCATGCGTTTGGTTGTTATAGTCAACGAGCAATATATATATATATATATATATATATATATATATATATATATATATATATATATATATATATATATATATATATATATATATATATATATATATATATACCGGTATATATTTATCTGATTGGTTTTAGTGTTTTGCAGACGATAAAATGTAAGGCGCATGGATTTCTACTTCGCACTACTTTGTGATTCGCCCATGTAATATCAAAGATTACGTACTCGGTGTTATTAACCAGTGTCGTAACACATTCCAGGTCACGTGAGAAAATCTATTATTGTTTTTTCTAATATGAGCACAGCTCCAAAAATCACTTTCGCATAAATTCACTAGTAAGACCGAGCTCAGAGGAGGAGACACTTGTGCAATGCTCGATTGTCTGCCAGTAAAGCCAGGATTCGAACCTGGGTCTCCCAAACGGGAGTACGGAGCTCAAACCACTGAACCACACTGTTAAGCGTTCGCACGGTCTTTTGTCCCGCAAAACGGCTCACAAACCAATCATCTACCACAATGAAAACGTGCATCCCAATTGAAATACTGATTTGTAAAACCGAATCCAATTACATATTTTTGGATAATTATCATCGTCCTTCGAGGGAAACTGATCTTGACCTAACATTTACGGGGAATCACAGACTATAGTATATGTCTATGGGAATTCAAATTCAGAAGCCAAACAGTAAACACTGAATCACTAGTTTCCTTGTAAGGATATTGCAATTTATTCAGTCAGCCAGTATTTTGTGAGTGCTGTAAAACCATGGTTTCGGAATAAACCGGACTGCGGTTATTGCCATCGAAGGGCTCTTAGATCAGTGCGTGCTGAATTGACGATGCCAGCGATTCTCGCCTATAATTTCCAACTGAAAAACAAACGTCAGTGCTCAATCTGGATGTAAACTAGTGGACAAGCACCTACATGTACACGTACGGTTCGCCAGGCGTGCTGAGCGAGTCTAAACCATTGAAAACAATCTTCACTACACTCAGCAAGCATAGCAACGCGTTTTTTAATGATGGGTTGTGTCAGAGCATCACTTTCAAGCACTGACGGTTTCAGTTCACGTTAAAGTGTTAAGGGATATGCCTCTGATACCAAATACAAGCGCAGGCCTACATGTACATGTATAGCTTCGAATGTAGGTGCACGGGCGTAAATATACGGTAAAAATAAAACTCGGAACTTATCAGTCACTGAATTTCTTATGAAGTAATGGCATCTTAAAAAAATTCTTTCCCAGAAACTATGATTCCTTCCACCTTTTTCTGAACACTAGTTCAATGAGTTTTCAAATTGTTAGGAATCGGACAAATTCTCGACGTCGGATAAAGCCATACATGTAGATTAGATACTGGTATTGCGCTTGCTTCAAGCCGTAGAGTCGCCAATCAAGAAATTCGAAGGCGTGAAATGCCTGGTAAATAAATATGTCAGCCAAAGAGTCGTCACTTTTCCGAATATCAGCCCTTCGGACTGTTGGTCTTTCGGGTCAATTATGGGCCCTTCAGACCGACAACCATCAGGCCAATTTCAAATTTGATATTCTCGCCCCTTCGAACTATCGAACCAACCTCCAACTAATTTTTCTGCGTTGGTGTGTGCTAAATGATGCAAGACAGGTTTTGGGCCTGGAAACATTCAATACGTTTAACTTATAACTCGTCCTCTCAGGGTCGGATCCAGGATTTTGAGTAGGGGGGCAGGGCACAGGAATAACAAGAATTTCGCCCCATGCGCGCGCCCAGCCTAAGATGTATGGGTCTCGGAATTTTTGGGTTTGTGGACCTTATTACTAAAAAATAAAAAACAAATGAGGTTTGTTCAAGGTCTATGCATTGTGCATTCGTCCCCTGAGCCCCCCTGGGTGCGCACATATGCTAGTCAGAAATTCGCACCCCCAACTGACGACAAATGGAATCTGGAAGAATTTTAGGGGGGCTAAATCCGCCACTGTCTGCCATTTCCACGCTCTTGGTTGACCAACTCCACAATATTACTGCGGGGGATGATTTACGAACTACTACCAACATTGTACAGACATTTAACGCTTTATCCAGACTGATAAAAAGTCGGTCTTACTAAGACAGCACAAAGGAGCAGCTGTCCTTCACAATTATTCCTAGTTCTCAGCAGGAATCATGGAACTTTATTAAAAATTAAATTTATATCTGACAATAACACTTTACATACGGTTTCCTAAGGATTGCCTAAATCACCCACATAAAAACCAAAAGATATCACAGAAAGCTGCATTTCGTCCTGTTTAGCTATCAAACATATTTCAAGTTCTTAACCAAATCAATCTGCACTTAAAAACATTACTATGCCGTTCTTCATCTATTTAGCACACACATTGATGGACAAGTGAATTTTTTTTGTTTTCAAAATCAATATTTTCAAAATTAGGAAAACTGCAACCCATTGCTTGCTTGGATTGAAGCCCTAGTAGACGTTATAAAACAACATTCAGCAAAGTTTCTATTATTTGTATTAAAGTAATCAGCTTTTGACAAACAGAAAAGAAAATTTTGCCAAGTGAAGAATAGTAATGTACCCAAGTTGGCATTGAATGAAACGGTAGTCAGTTGGTCTCAGTCAATGCATACAAATCAGGCCAACAAAATACCTAGTCAAGGGAATTGCTGTCACTCACTTCCTGGTAAAATATACATGAACAAAACGTTACCATTCAGTAACTAGGTCAACTGGGGTCATCAGTTTATTGCAATCAAGGAAATAGTCGCAGTTGTGTGGGGTGACTTAGAATTCATCATGCACCATTTTCAAAGAGTTGGCCACTACCCCATAAAATCAGTAATTTTTCGATGCTTCTTTGACCTATTGAAGGTTTGTGTGTTTGTATTAATAGTGAACAAGTCCTAGTTATCATGGTGAGGAAACTTTTGAGATGGACTTTATAAGAGTAAAAGGTCAATGGTAAGAATTTTCCAATTGGTACAGTGAAAAATTGATTATTTTGCTCAAGGTCAGAGCTTGTCCCAAATTCTAGAAATAGACAATATTGGCACTCCCAAATTCAATTATCAGAAAGATGGAAAAATTACCCACTGTGTAGATTGCAAACTGTACAATGAAGTAGTCCGAAATTTGAGAAACATGATGAACACCCCTCGGCCCTCAGTTGCCAGTGTCCCAAATTCTAGAATGAAGAAAGTTCAATTTCTAGGTGTTTCTGTGTCTGAAATTCTAGAGACTGTCCCAAATTGCAGAGTTCATTTTTAACAGGCTAAACAGGGTAAAATACAGCTCTGACACTTAAGAAACAATGATTTGCAACTAAGCACAAAATATTACATTGTTAATGTTTGAATCATTGACCTCTTTTCATGAGCATATAAATAATTCAATCTATCCAAAAAGTTAATGGTGGAAAAACTTTGTAATACATCATCAAGAAGCCACAGAACAAAACAATAAGAGTCAAGTGAACGTGTCAACTAGTGGTATAACCACTAATATTGATTAACACAAATGAAACGAATTAGCAGAAAAAATATGATTTTTGCATCATAGGCATTGGTTTTGCTTTTAGGCATCCCAAAGGATGAAAATCACGTGCCTAAAAATCACAGAGAAGACTTCACAGATACTCCAGAGGTAGAACTCAACTTTCCAGTATCTAGCCATTCCCTGATCGCCTTATTCACCACCTGGGGGCACTCCTGTTGAATAAAGTGATTCGCTTTTGGCACGATGTAAAATGTGCACTGGTCTGCCTTGGCTGCCACCATGCGGCCCAGTTCGGTGGACAAAGCTTCATCCTTCTCGGACCACAGGAGTAGCGTAGGGGTCGTGTAGCGGTGTTTAAATCCCGCCTTCGTGGGTGGCTTCCGTCGGAATGCCGCACGGTAGTAGTTTATGGGGCCAGTAACTGAAGAAGAGGTAAATGCTTGAAGCCAATACAGCAATAGCTATAGGACAAGTCATGGAAGATGAAACATCGGAACACCATGTCGATCAGTGTCTCACTTAGCAAAGCATTAGAAAAGAATGCTTTGGAAGTAAAGCAGTTTCAGTAAAAATTGCCTTAGCTAACAAAAACATTTAAATAGAGCAAAATTCCTCAAGCTGCCTGGAAGGCTTGCTGAGTATGTGCAGTGATATTAAAGGACAGTGTCTGTTGCAATGGGGCAGTAGAACGCCTAAGTAATGTGTTGGCCTTTCTGTTTTACGTACGTTATTTCGCAAAATTCCGACACCACTGCCTCATTATAATAATTATTATAGGTCAAGTCAAAACTGTCAACATCAAACTAGAATAATTAATGCACGTTCGCAGAGATGAAACTGCAAAGCTTCACCCTATCATGCGTTTTTGACAAAAAATGAACCTCACAGGAGGTTACATAGGCAGAAATTAACCCAGTGTATTTTTCTCAGGAATATAGTGTCCTAGTTACTCTTCTCATCCTGTGATCTTGAATAACCCAGACCATAACACAAGACTAATGCTCTTGTTCACAACCTTATAACCATATAATATGCTTTGTGTTGTGTCAGAGAACATTAACAAAAGGGACCAACTCATGCTGTGTATTCAACAGGCTAGATTTTGTTTACACAATCTTTACTATGGAGTATAGCCATAGCAGAAAGGTGGTTTAGCAAATTATGGAGTACACTTTTTGTACCTAAGTTCAGCTGTAGGCGTTTAATTCATCTAGCTAAGACTAGATAAATGTCAGTTTGAATTTTTGTTTTACCTAATTGTATTATTCGCTATACAGATTCACCTCAAAGTTAAATAGTCCTAGCGTTCAATTGGCCAAACAGAATGCAAAATCACATACAACGATTTTGACTCTGTGCTCTGCCGTATCCTGAGCCATGTTGGCGTGACATACTGTACATTATTCCATGAATGAAATGAGACATTGTCATGCTGTATAGGGCCATCCCAGATTACAGAGAGATAGAACTCTCTTTTGTCCTAAAGGTGAGAAAGCTTGTTTTCATCGGCCTTGTTTAATGTCACGCATATATTCACAGGTCATGTCGGAAACCGAACTAAGCATCACGCAACCACGAATATTTGTCAAGTTTATCCAACTTTCTCCCGTCAGAGTTGCAGCTCACAGTACAGCAGTAATACTTTGTTGGCATCGAAAGAACGAATAGAGTAATACAGCTGAGAAAAGCTGAGAACACGAGGCTACACAAAAGTGCTTGATTGCAGCATTGTGGGTAAACACAACGATATTCGAGTCTCGCTGTGTAACCCTGGATGGCCCTATTGCAGAGATTTTGCAATACCTGAATTTCTAAAGGCGAATTTCAAACCCTCCAAATCATCAGCAGTCATGAGCTCTTTCTTCACCAGCGGAGTGAAGGCTCGGGTCATAATAAACTCCATGTCTGCCCTGTAGAACATCCACTCAGGAATCAAAGGAATTTGGAAGAAAAACATGTACCTGTGAAAAGAAACACAGAGTTCCAATAAAGCTGATTCACCTTCAGACAAAAGTAATATTGCCAAAATCATCTTTTTGTCAGTTTCAAAAGTTCAAAGAAGTGGCTTCAGATTGTCACAGTTAAAGCATGTCAGCTGAGTGCCTTGTAGATTTCAAAAACAATGCTAAATTTCACAAATAAAAACATTTTGCACCAAGATTTTTGGATTTAAAGGATTTCATTGACTGTCTTGAAATCTACTATTTTTCATGCAAGGTTTGTTGCCAATCATGATAAATTAAATGAATTCTTATTACTAAGCCATGCAGGGCTTGAAATTTTCCTCTTTTTGGAGGATTTCGTCTTTTTTGGTGTTGATTTTCCCTTTTTTGCTTTCAAATTTTCTCTTTTTTTCGTCTCATTTTATCATTATTTTGACTTTATTTGTGCAAAAAGTTAATTTCAGTAAAATTTTACAACAAAAAATAAATCTACCACATAAGCCTATTTTTGTGGAATGATACTTCACTGGGAAAATGTTCCTCTTTTTTGTCCTTAGTAATTCCAAGTCCTGGCCATGATAAATGATCAAAAAGGGTTTTCTGTTAATGATGATCAGACTAATATCAAACTAGTGACCTTTTGTCATAAATCTAGTAAGAATTCACACCAACATGGGGGTGTCGTGAGTACTAACCAAGACATTAAGAACTGCTTCAAGTTTTTTCTCAAGAAGACCTTCATCGCCTCATTAGGGCCGTTCATAACAATCAGTTTACTGACATATTCTGGGTGGTTTGCAGCAAAGTCCCACGCGAGAGCGCCACCCCAGTCATGGCCCACTAGGATGCACTCCTTGTAACCTGGAAAGAGAAAGTTTACTTCAAGCCATCTAACGTAGCAATGACATAATGAGGGGAGGCAGTGTGGCCTAGTGTGATAGATGCCCGCATTCTTTACTCGAGGTCATGGGTTCAAGTCCCACTAGATCACACTGCTAAACCCTCGAGTCAGGTTTCTAGCTCCTCAGCTCGGTTTTAACCATATATTAATAAAGCATAAAAATGGTTCCAGGTGATCAGTGCAATGGGCCCACATGCGCGACCTGTGCATGTATGGTACAACGCCTGCAATTATTTTTTAATGACATAATGAACTATGGTGGTTTTTCAATTTTGCACTCTTGCATACAACCAGTTCTCCTGAAAATTTAAACTTTTCTCTTTTGGTCCAAAGTCACAATTTTATAGGCACATTTTGAAAAATTATGAAACAACTGCATGTAGCAAGGTATATTTTAACAATTTCAGTAAAATATGACTTTAATGCACAAATGTAAGTAACATAAACGCCGCTTAAATTTAAGAATATCTGTCCAAGCTCTAAAATCGCTATATCCTACTTTGGCCTAAAATTAACCACAAGTGTATAACATAAATCCTCGCTTAAATTTAAGAATATCCATACAAGTTTTGAAATTGCCATCTCCTACTCTGGCCTAATATGATGCATGCAGAGACGTGTTCCAATGGTCTGCATCAATACTAGATAGGAGGTGGTATATTGGGAGTAAAGGGGAGTTGTTTGGTTGTCACTTGAGGAGACGATAGACATCTAACTCCCTGTTCTGCTAAAAAACCACACCACACAAGAGTTTCAGGGTATTACGGCAGACATTAGTCCAGTTGCATCGGCTTTTCAATTCAGATGCCCCAATCTTCAATTTTAGACAGTTACCAACCATGATTCACCTGCACACCCCCCTCCCCCCATATGGGGTATCCTTGTTTGGGCAAGCTCATTTCCTCTTAGGCAACCTGGGAAATTTACCAGGTTGCATTTGGCGAGTTAACGCTACGCTAAGCATCAAGCCCTGTAACATCTTACCTAAAGCGTCAATGAGTTGCTTGGTGTCTTCTCTCATCTTGTCAATGGAGTATGCGTCCACACCAGTTGGCTCTTCAGTTTCATTGAAGCCACGGTTGTCAACGGCAACCACTCTTTGAAGTGAAATAATCAACATACAGAATGATTAGACATGGGCCATTGAATGTAAAAATACATAAAATGTAAGACAAATCATCAAGACTCACTGAATGGGCAATATGTCACTCTGACGGAAGAAACACCAGTGAAATGATGACACACATCTGGATGGGGTGTCAAATTACCTTTGAGTGCTTGGCTATCCTTCGAAGGCAGAAGTTGCTTCCTAAATTGATCATAAGCCTACTAAATTATTTAAAACTATCCTATTTATCCTCCTCATCTTTAACTATTCATTCCTTTTAAGTTATGTAGGACCATATCAGCAAGACTGCTTCATTAGCCATATAACCGTAAAACTATCTAGATTTTAATCCTGTAAAAGTATGTATTTTCTGAATGTTATAGCTGATAGAATTTGATTTTTTGACAGTAATTGGGTCACGTGAATATGTCTTTTTATTAAAATGTAGCAAGAAAGGTACTTTCGTTGATAGCAGAACACTGATATCGACAACATATTTACCAAATCTGTCTAATTTTTGACAAATGTTTAAGATGAAATTCCAAAAACGCTCTAATAATTTTCTAAATGTATAATGTCATTTCCATTTCAATGTAAAACTTTCGAGTTTTTTCACGAAAATCGTACAAGCCCACATTCTTCATAGCCCCTATACAACAGTGGAACATTCCAGAGCCCCCTATACAACAGTGGAACATTCCAGAAACAATTCCTACGGTCGTAACAGCACTTTGGAGAACAGCGGATAGATCAATGTAGAAGTATTTGAAAGTGTTATATGAGTCCAATTGCCCATTTCATGAGACATGGTGTTCCACAGTTGCAAGCTTAAGACGGACAATTTTCTAGGTCGGTCAATAGACCTAGCTTCTCCATTTTTTAAGTGGTGCTAAGCATTCTAGGCTTGGCTATTCAAAACTCTTTGGGGGTAACAAAACAGAAACTGTTATTTTCTCAGCCAGGACCATAAATCCTTTATTAAGCTGTGTACTTACACAGACCAACTTGGACACTTGTGTGACTAAACATTACAGCGTTCTGTCGTTCAGTAAGTTTTCCAGACATGAGGGGTGCTTAACGTGCGATAACATCTGGCTCTTTTTAACTGCCCAGTGCAGTCTTTTGTCCCGTATGATAACAAGCAGACCAATTATCTCCCAAGGCTTCAAAGGAAACGTATGGTGGTTGCACGCTATTACCGAACGCGTATTCAGAACACAGTCAAACCCAGTGCATTGGTAATCCGTTTGGACAGAATAGATTGTCTTAAATTCTGTTGTAGCTGGGCGATTTTGGCGATTCAAAAACTTAACATGATCAGCATTTGATGAGGAATTCAGAAATGCTATTGGTTTAAACTCAAATATGTTTTACTTAACTTTCATTTTTATCAGCCCAGCCCAGTCAGGCTAGATATGATCTGATCAGAGATTAGAGCAATTATCGAACAAAAGAGCGCTGGCCCTCCAACCATAAATGCCAGAATGGAGTTAATCAGTCGTGTAAGATATTGGCTATGGAGCTAAACTTCCCAACTTGTAGTTGGGCTATAGAATCAAACAAGTTGGGAGCAACAGGATGTCGCCGTCATGAGCAGGATTCACAAAGAACTACTTTCACTGACCTTGCGTGTCACATTCAGAAGGCCTAATGTGAGAACAACACCTGTCTGAAAAATTCTAAGCCACTATGGGGACTAGTTACTCCTCCAAGACCAAAATAAAGGACCTTAGTTTTGCTCACATTGTGAAGTGTGAGTGTATTATGCAGTGCAATGCAGATATACTTCTTTTCACAGGATGCAGTAGTAAGATGTGAGAGCACACAGATGTTTACAACTTGCACATACATTATCAGTACAAAGTTGTCGTATTTTTTTCTTAATTATCACATTCCAGGAATTGACAGGTCTGACGTTGCTGTTGTACATCATCATAAGAAATTACAAAAGACTGGCTTTGAAGTTGGATAGCCGGGGCCAATAATGAAACTTGTACATAATTATCAAGCATCTCCCAGTCTCTTCCAAGCTGGCTTTTCAGTTGTGTGCAAGTCACGAGGCTTAAGTCCCGTTCTCAATTGAACACTCACGGACATACCTGTATTTGTCTTTGAACTCTCTCAATTGGTGTCGCCAGGAGAACCAACATTCAGGAAAGCCGTGTAGAAACAGCATGAGGGGTTTTCCCTCTTCTCCGGCGTATACATAGTGCATACGGATATTCTGAAAACAAACAACTTGGCTACAGCAAAGTGCACATGGAATCTTGATAGGCCTATAACATCAGCTTGAGTTCGACACTTAGGAATAACACTAGTAAATATCAGATCTGCATGTTTTTATAGGCATCGCCTGGATGCCTTTGGTGTGATCCTGTAATGTCTAAAAGAATTTACCTTTTGATTGATAAAATAAAGGGCCCACAGTTTGAGAACCAGTTTGATTTCATTGTTCAGCGCGGGAGAAAACTGGTCGTCAAAATGTGGGCGTGTTACATCCGACTATTACCAAATAAAGCATAACAAATAATATTAAAACATTTACCTATGAACAGTAGGTTGAACATGATTCACTGCCAAAACTGCGATAATATCCCTCACAGTTTTTATCAGGCCTAAACATGAAAATTATGGGTCATCTGACTAAAAGTCTGCGACTTTGACCTTAAGACCAAGAAAATATTTCTGTCTCTCGGTTGACAACTCAACGTGGTCCACTTCCACCCCGCCCGCACTTCATTAAAGACTACTGTCCCAAGGGCTGTGCTAAAGGTTATGAGGATTGGAAAAGTAGTGAAAGGAGGCTTGATATTAAAACTTGGATTAAAGTTTGGACAGTGTGCATGCAGCATAGTCGAAATACTGAACGTGAACTGGAATCCTGGAAGTGAGTGTTGCCTGAACTTGGAATGCGTAAGGCAACTTGACAAGTTCACTCAAATAATCACGTTCATGTTCCTAAAAATTTGCACTTTACTAAATCAAATTACATTTGAATAAAATAATGTCAATTTTAAACAACCTTTTCAACTACAGGCGATCAGTTTCACCAAACAATAATCGATTTAGCCATTCACATATTCCTCCAGTTCAGCGAAACAAGTTACCGTCGGTAAAGGAGAAAATGGTTGATCGCGAGGCCATTAACTACAAAAATTCTTTTCACCGAACAAAAATTTCACCTTTTTGCCTTAAAGAATATTCAATTCCAAGTTCACGCAACACTCACTTCCGCTTAATCTTGAGATTAAGCAGGATTCCAAGTTCACGCACAGCACCAACGTTCTGCCTCACCTGCAACCGTATGAACGCATGATTAAACACAGGGTCATCAAGGCATTTGGGCCTTTCAGTTCGTTTCTTGCAGTACAGATACGCACGAGGGCGTGTAACTAAGTTTTTGCATATCCCTAGACACACGGGAAAAGTGTAAATTACGCCCAAAGTCCAAGTAAAAAGCAGCTCGATAGTCCTGCCCACTGTCGACATGTTTGTTTGCACAGTGATTTTAGACAGCGTACATGCAGTTTCGTATCTCCTCACTTGAAGAATTGGTGGGCGTCAGTCGCTGAGCGGCGCTGAAATCACGACTTGTCTCGCCGCATGCAGCCAGCATTCACAGTTGGCAAGTATCGTTCTTTGGCCGCTGCTGCGAAAGTGTCGTTCGTAAATTACGAGCGTAATTTACGGACGACGCTTTCCAGCCAGCGTTCAACGATAGACATACGGTTCTCCATGGGGTTAGCCTGTGTTTTTAAACTACCTCATAAAAAGTATGCGTTCAGTTGCACTACTCTGGACTTAGTAGCAGGTACTCGGCCCTCAGGAGCGGGCGCCGCGTCATTCACGGAAAAATATAATTTTATTAACCCACTGTGATTGCTTAACTTCGGCCAACCGCCCATTAAAATTGGAAGCGACAAAAAACTACGACACCCATTATTTTTATTTACAATTATATATCTGCGTTATTCTCCACTACCTTTAGCTTAAAAGGGGACTGTAGTCAGAATAATGTTGCAGTTAATCGGTTCTAACATACAAATAAAACTCACATTTGCCTGACTTGCGTGCCAAACAAAAGCCAATTCGAATTCATGGTCAAAACACTGAATTCTGAAAGCGATCGCTGATTGGCTGATGTGTCAGTGACGAGAACGGCGGGGTATCGGCTGCTTTACACATTCATTGCTTATGTCATATTTGAAGAGTTTACATCGTAATTTATCATTGTATCAATCGTCCTTATTTTTTATTGTTTGCCACAATGCTGTAAAAGGTTCGCTATGCCTTTTTGTATGGCACCTGGTTGCTCAAACTCTTCGAAAAAGGCGTCTTCTAAAGGGATGGTCATCGCATACCATCGCCGGGTTACCCAAGCCTTGGCCCAAAGCTCAGTGTA
>NMRA01000006.1:378040-431423 GCA_002633005.1 Phoronis australis | reverse complement strand
GCACTGCTCCAGTCGCACTGACGGCGTTTTCTCGGCCTGGGTTCCTGAATGAATTGTACTTCCGGGTTCGCGGCAAGTTCAAAATGGCGGTGTTTCTTCGGGTGCGAATCGTGAGTGGCGCGTTCATTTAAACTGTTTTCGAGTACGGATCGTGTATTAGTTATGGGGTAGGTACTTCTTGGATCCTTATAACATCTTCTAACCATGTAATAAGGGTTAACAACGCGTGAGACAAGGACTTTAAATTTAATGTCGTAGAAATAGGACAACTGGCTAACGTTAATCTGTTCTTCGAACGACGTTAATTAAAGATTCTTGATTCTTAATCTAGTCTAGTACGGCGTAAATTTATAGTAGAGAAAGCAAAATTGAACAAGCTGAACCATGCCCCACGTGTGTTTTTATGCCGAATTAGTGCCGCCATTACCAAATTCTCGTTATTTCGCGATATCTCACAATACTGAGAACACTGGGCGGCGCAGCACTGAAATTGGGAGGCTATAGCCCCTCTCCCCCCCCGCCCCCTATGGTGCGTCGCCCATGTTGACTAGGCATTGCGACAAAACCACTTTCTAAGTATTTAATTGCATACATTGCGTACAGTAGATTACAAATTAGTAATTAATTCTTCATTAACGGATCGCCACTAAAACATTTGCACATGCAGGTATTCGGAATTATATGTTCCACATCAGTGCCCTAAGAGCAAGGCATTGATTATTGCAGATACAATAAGATGGTTTTGGCAATTCCACCATTTCATGTCGATTTAGCCACTCTCTCATTTAACCTACATCGAAAAACTATTTTCTTCTCAGTCTCCGTTAATTTACAATAATGGGCCAGCCGGAGATCAATCATTTAGTTACTTTGTTTGCCAGGACCGCATGACCACATTGATTCTAGCACCGCTTCACCATTCCCCATCTACCCATTTTTCGCTACAACAAATTTTGTGCTGTTCGAGTATGCATTATAGGGCTACACAGCCACTTGTGGACTCGTTAAAATTATACCAAGCCCGGTTTTGGTTCGGCTGGAAGTAAAAACGACTTTCCATCCAATTTCCTGAAACAAAATAATGCTCTATAACTCTCGACAACCTTCAACCGCTGCTACTGAAACGGGCAAGCGTCATGTGACCTACGCTTTTAGCGAATTTCAGGACAACCGTGGGGGAAGACCGCCCACCAAGAACAATATCTGTGTAGGGAGTATGAGTTTTTGGTTGATTCCTGTTTTTATCTTTCAATATTGACGCCAATGATGCATTAGCAAGAGACAGAACGAGGATTGATTGAAATCATGAAAACAGGGTTTAGTATCTTTGTAAGTATATGACTATGCCAAGAATTGTGCGATGACACGTGACTTACTTTAAAATCCAACTGCTGCCTGGTGGTTTGGTAGTTGGCCCAGTTTTGTTGCACACCCAGCAAAATTAATGAGAAACGTATTATGGCAACATTAAACAAACGTTTTAAGTAGCAAAGCCACATTTTTTTCTAATTTTCAAAATTAAAATATTCATCACGTGTTCTTTTCTCGAACTTCTCAAATGAACTACATGTATTTAGAAACTTTCAAACCCAAAATTTAAAAATACTGTTGTCGCCGGCAGTGAGTTTATGGTTGGTCTCATAAATCTAGAGAACGATAACATCAGCAGCCAGAGGCGATTTAATTAATCACAAGAGCATGGTGCCTTTGATCTAAACCGGCAGATTCTGAGGTGCGCAAACCGGTCGCCCAATCCCGACGGTTAGGGTGCTTGTGCAGACGAACATTGGGAGAACTGAGTAAGGTCAATTTAAAACCTTGTTAGGGAGACGTCCCTCTTCCTGTACCGTCTCAAACAAAATATGGCCACCAGTAGCATCCGAGACTGACAACTCTAATAAACCAGGTGAACTTTCACCTCCTGATCGTCATCAAGTTGCTTTAATATGTGATTCGGGTGTTTAGTGATGACGTGTTATGGTAGGAGATGATGCAATTTGGTCCCAGAAATAAGCAAAGACATGCCGTCACACTGGGTCCAAAATATGCCGCTATGCAAAACATGAGTGAGTTGCTCTTCTTTTATCTTTGAATACACTGATGCAATCAAGTTCCAGCAGGCGAAGAATCTCGTCTCTCGTTACAAATCACACACGCACGATGAACCCTAAAGGAGAGCACGTGATTTTTGCTAGATTTATCTAGTCGCGAGGTAGCTGCTGAACTCTACCCTCATCTTCACCTGCAACTTAGTGACGCCACCGTTGAGACAAATCTCCAAAATATCTTGCCACGATAAAAAGACCATACTGTGTAGGTCATGGGTGGCCTGGACCTAAGGATCCGTGAATGCAATGGCCCTGTGCTTTTTAATGTGTTTGTCAATGAGTATAAACTTTGTGGTATATCTCTTCTTACACACGTCTTCCGGCGTTGCCATCTTTGGTTTCTTTATAGGCTAGCGCTTGCTTGACAAAGTGTTCCAACGATGGTCGATCACACTTTTTGTACCTGAGAAAAGGGCACGAGGCAACTTCAGCTTGAAATTTTCTAAGCTTGAGAACTGCCGAACGTGTACTGTAACTATAGTAAAGAATCCAGGTATTCACAACGTATTACATGTATGTGACTGTTCCAGAACATAGACCTTGCATAGAACAGTATTTATTGAGACTCCAATACTTAGATTCCATCGACTTTTTCCCATGAGGACTCGTAAAAGTACATTTTGGGGCGGCCGCGCGCTCTAAGAGCACAAACCCTAGACCGACTACCTACAGCCATTAATGGGTGAGTCGATAAAGACGCCGACAAGCTATGAAGAACGTTATTCTATTTTTAAGCAACCTACTCTACGTATCAAAAATTATCGTCCTGTAAGTGTTTCAAACAATTTCTAAGGTTGTGGAGAAGATTTTTCACCCTCAGCTCTCCGGCTTCTGAGATAGTAGCTTGATGAAGATGGGACAAGACTATACTGGTTTAATGATTTTGGTAGGGATGATTGTGCCTGTAGCCTTGTTGACGTAAAGTGGAGACAGCGGCTTCTCACGAACCGCTCATGAGACCCGGCTCGGGCGGGGAGTTTATGATCTTTTTACTCGAAATTGGCATTTTTGTGCCGCGAACTTAAGAGGATTGTATTATGCTCAGGCTAAAAATATAATGGCTTTGGTAGATATCTATCTCATTATAGTTTGCACTTAATGAACCCATCGTTGAAGGTAAAAGTTCGAGTCTAAACTCGAAATCTCGACTTTTTACTCGAGTATTTAGTTGAGAACTTATAGGCGTCATCAGTCAAATGCGATCAGTTGGAATAAAAACACATTTGCATAAACTATGATGCTTTCGAGCACAGAATAATATTACACTTATCTTGAGTTCGTCACGGTAAAAAATAGAACGGGAAATGCCAAAAACAGTTTCGATTTCGAGTCGAAAGCCTTAGATCATGGCCCTAGTCTCCAGCACAGACCCTCTAGATTGATCCATGACGTCTGACAGAGCGTGAGGCCCGAGCACAAGGTTAATCCTGGCCCCAGGCTTATCACATAGCAAGTGGACTTGCCGATACTATTTGTTAATATGAGCTGTCGGTTATTTTTCACCTTGAGTGATAGATTCCACGACTTCAAAGTTTGTGGACGATTCTGTTGATTACACTCACACGTGCGCATGTTGCTCGTGAGAGAGGTGGCGCTCATGGGCTCATGTGTTTTTGTTCAGTATAAAGAATTTTTGTAATTATTGGCCGCACGATCCCCCATTTTCTCCTTTAGCGTATCTTGTGTCAAAGAATCGCTGAAATGTGTGAATGGTTAAATTATGTTAGGTGAATAATCGGATTACCAATAGTTGAAAAAGAATTAGTTCAAATTTACATTATTTTATTAACTTGATGTAATTTAATTTAGTGCAGCACAAATTTTTATCAACATGAACGTGATTAGTAGCCTAGAGTGAACTTGTTAAGTTTCCTTCTGTATTCCAAGTTCATGAATACGCGATCTTGAGATTAAGCAAGATTTCAAGTTCAGTCACGCACAGCAGTGCGACTAAGCCGTCCACCCGAGACAAGGCCTGAGTCTGAGTGTATCAAGGACTTTAACAGTGTATGTATACCGAGTCCTTGCCCGACTGAGCCTCACCGAGTCTGCAGACTACACACGACAAACCACGAATAACGTAAAACCGCCACCAGGTGTCCCTATAATTCAACATGGTTGAGGATGAGAAGGTTGTTCAATTTTGGCGAAGTCTTCGTGTAAAATGCATTTAGGTCCCTGCTCTGAATTTTTGGTAACATAAAATTGTGTGCGTGAAAGAGCCGTCCTTTGATGTTGAAGGTAATATTAGCTAACCTAAAACTTTACCGCTCAACTTAAAATGTCTTGCCAAAGTCTGCAAAATAAGCTTCGAGTTTTGCAGATTCGTCAACTACTTTCTTCAACATTGTTCTTTGACGTTGAGTTGAGTTTGATTCGAGACTCATTTCTGATGTTTCTGAGTGCTGTTTTCCAGTTACGGTTAACTTTGTTGATTGGGTTAATATCCATGCCAATATATGCCGTACCTGACCAACTGATCTGTCTCTATAGTGAATCCTGGCGGTAACTTAATCACGCATGCAGGCATAGCCATTGGCAATGATGACTAATCACACTAATACAAGAGAAATATAGTGACTAATCGGTTAATTGTAGTACCCTAGAAAAATGCCTAAATTTGGAAAACTTCAGAAAGTCATATCTCTGAATGGTTATGGATGGTCTAATTGGTAGGCTTATGTACCCTTCTCCAAAACTTTCGGCATGTCAAATACGTTACAACTATAAGTCAATTGTAGCTGTAGTCATCACTTCAGTGAAGGTATTCTTGAATCAAATGCAAGGAATGTTTTTAACTTACAGAATTTAGAAAAATAACTAGATGTTCTTGTCCCAAAGCTGAGTTTGCCAGACACTGGTGATTGGCAGGCTGTTGAGTAAGGACCAAACCGTTCCAAGCCGTACCATGTTAACCCCCCCTTGCTTGAGACAACTTACAGTTGTGAAATCAGTCTCAGGATAAGAATTATTTGTAGGCTTGAGAATTATTATTATTATTATTAATATTATTAATATTGTTTATTGTTTCAGACCAAGCTCATTCATAGGCAGATCCAGGGGTCAAGGGGGTCCAAACCCCCCCCCCTTTTCCCTTGATTTAGTGATGTTAAATCTACAATTTTCAAATTGTTGACTTGGACCCCAATTTCAAAAAATTCCTTAATTCGACCCCCTCCGTTTTAAAAATCCTGGATCTGCCAATGTCATTATGTTTTTGTGAGGTGTTCCAGGCGCTTTATTGTAACTAATTTCAATTTATGAAAACAAAGAATGAAAAAGGGACAACATTACTTTAGATTTGTAAATAAGCCTGTAGAGAGAGTTCTTTTTTTGACCCCAGAACATATAGTTTAGTACAACATCTTTGAAATTTAATTTAATTTTTGTTGATCATTTGTTTTCAGCCATTAACATGGCCAGTGGAGACTCGTTCCAAACGACGGCCAATGGTGTCTCTGGAGGTCATAGCATAAGCAGGAGTGGTTCTCAAGGTTCAAATGAGACCTCACAGTCCAGCACTATCGGTACCGTGGAGCCTACAGAAACACAATCGTTGCTCGTGTCACCCTCAAATCAGATGCCAAGTCCCGCGACAAGCAGCGAGATCAGAGGTAGCTGGACAAGCTCTGCACCAATAGGCGCCATTAGAAATGGCTTTGTATTGGCTACGAACAACGGTAGTGCTCTTCATGGTCACAGTGATGACATAGAAGCGGCAGCTGCACCTCCCCCTCATAACAGTCCGCAGGGCAATGTTCAGTACAACTGGCAGGCTTGTAAGGCAACGGTAAAAGAGCGGCTCATGTTTATTTACAAATACGAAACGATGAGTGATGTGTATTTCATTGTTGGCAAGGAGCCAAATGTGGAGCGTATTGCAGCACACAAGTTTGTCTTGTCCATTAGTAGCGCTGTGTTCGACGCCATGTTTAACGGTGCCATGGCAACGGCGAATGACGACGTCGAGTTACCCGATGTGGAGCCGGCAGCGTTCAAGAATCTCTTACAATTTGTCTACTCTGATGAGCTGAGTATAGAGCCGGAGACGGTGATGACCACACTATACGCAGCCAAGAAATACGCCATTCCTGCCTTGGAGAAAGCTTGCGTTGATTTCCTCAAGAACAATTTGAACAGTGAGAATGCATTCATGTTACTGACACAAGCTCGTTTATTTGACGAAGATCAATTAGCTCAGCTTTGCCTGGAAACCATTGATAAAAACACATCGGAGGCATTAGCTGCAGAGGGATTTATTGACATCGATCTGGACACGCTGTCTGTGGTTCTTGAACGTGATACATTGGGCATTCGTGAATCCAGACTCTTCGCATCGGTCACCGATTGGGCGTCGGCTGAGTGCGATCGACAGGGACTGACCGACACTCCGGACAACCGCCGACAAGTTCTTGGTAGTGCCCTCTATCTCATTCGTTTTCCTCTTATGAGTGTGGAAGAGTTCGCAGTGGGTCCAGCTCAGATGGGCCTACTGACCGATCGTGAGGTGGTCAAGTTGTTTTTGTACTTCACGGTCAACCCTAAACCAGACGTGCCTTTCTCAGACACGCCCCGCTGTTGCTTAACTGGCAAAGAACAGGTGGTGTCGCGGTTTTGCCAGACTGAACATAGGTGGGGCTACAGTGGCACAAGTGATCGGATCAGGTGGGTTGGAAGTGTCTTGAGTATGGTAAAAATTCTTCAGTTTGAGACACAATATGGCGGACAGGGGAAATTTCATTTTGTTAAATCTCTCAACAAAAATAACTTTTCAGGAAAATTTACTTTTGATTTTAGCGTTGTTTGTATGGCGTAGCTATTATCAAACAACATTTGGTAAAGTTGTGGACATTTACAACAATTTGGTGAGCCTCTGAAATATAGGAATGTGGCAATTGGCCAATTATCTTTGTTCCAAACTGAAGAATTTTTAGTGTACACAATTTTTCTCCATATATGGTACTGTTTAGGCATTAGCTTTTGACACGGTGCAAGATGATTGGTGTCAAGTGGCCACTTACACACTCACAGCTCAAAAACGGTGGCAAGGCGGAAGTAGTAGGCAGGAATGTGGAGTGCCCATGTGCAAAGATACAAATTGTCACAATTTATTATCGTTGTGGTTCTTCTTCTTGTTATGGTGCTTCTAATTCCCCCAACTGTACGAAATTTGTGACATTGAGTTTTGCTTCAATGGTTCTCTTTTTTTTGATCAGCTGATTAACGCTGTCGTCAATAGACCTACTCTACATAACCAAGCATTTGAGTTGAACCCAGCCTTGACCGTATGTAATGTTCTGACAATGTCCTGACAAAATAAATGGAGTTCACAGTTAAACTTTAAGTCCCTACTTCTCAAACTGAGCCATCAAAAAAGCTGGGCGTTTTTGTTCTGTGAAAGTCTTTATAACTAAATGCTTTTGTGTTAAAATCGGAGTTAATACCGCTTTATTTTCAGAACCTTGTTTTTTTACGTTCCCAAATTTAAAGTTTTAAAGATACATGCTTCAGTAATACCATTGTATCATTCTATTACCAAACTTTGTAAATTCAAATATAATTCGTTGTGATGGCAAGTAAGGAACCAGTCACAGCAAAAGATGAAAAATTCTATCTCCAGTTTTTCAAGGTGATTTTGTTTATCTTATTAAACACTGTTCATTTCTTTGTAGATTTATGGTGAACCGCAGGATACTTCTTGTTGGTTTTGGCTTATATGGCAGTATTCATGGACCAACAGATTACGAATGTTTTATTCAGGTAGGTTGAAACTTGAACTGTGATGTTGCTCTGTTTGTGCAGTACATGCCTGGAATTATGAGGCAAAATTACCCCAGAAGTTCTCGCCGTGACATCTGAGAACGAACGGAAGTCCACTTCGTGACATCTGAGTGTCAGTTGAGTTCAAGGTCACTGCAGCTGGAATGATGAGACATGTTGTCATTACTTATCAAGACGGGGAAAACTATCTTTTGTGTAACTATTGGTATACATAATGTCATGTACTGACTTTATCTATCTTCTTAAAACCATGTTTTTCACCATCTTCTATAACATCCATTTTGTCTTGACAACAGTTTAGAGAGGTACCAAGTATTTTTTCCTTAGAGGAGTAACAATCCCAGCTGGGCGGATGCTCGACATCAAATTAAGACAAAAGAAGAATGAGGTGCTTTATTAAGCAAAGACGAAACATGTGATCTCGTTTTCAAACATTGTGTGATCGTAGAAAACCAGAAGTTTTAACTTGCGTTATTTCATGACTCGAGTTGGGTGAGGATCACCAAATTAGATGAAAATATACAATCGCCATTGTGTGAAAAGGGGAGGGTTATCCAGAAGTAACAGTCATACCTAAAGACCACTCCTTACAGCTTTCACTTGGCCTTTCACCATTGGAACAACAAACCATGTGCCGCTCTTCAATTCATTTTTTTACCAATTCATTTGGCCTGTTCATGACCTTTGAACTCGTCGTGTTGGTTGCAGGTGATTCACACGGACACTGGTAAGATTTGCGGCCACAATGACCTGGTGTTCCAATGCGACGGCACCAACTCCACATTCCGCGTCATGTTCAAGGAGCCAGTGGAGGTCCTGCCCAACACTAACTACACGGCCTGCGCTACGCTCAAGGTCAGTCAAGACATGTCTTTTTATGACATTGTCTACGGGGTCTACAGGAAGGGGTGGGATCATAGGCTTGTGCTTCCTGTCAGTAAATGATGTTGTTTTCCTGTTTTTATTTTGTGTCAAGGAATGTGGGCGTGGTAATGTCCCTAATAAAATGGGCAAGGTGTGTGTCTTTACCATTTGAATACAATCAATGAGCAGAATTAGGCTCAGCATTTGGTTGTTACGGCGGTGTTAGTATGTTAGATTTTACATTTCTGCCTATTTCTGTAAAATTATTTTTCTCGCCGGTAATGTCACTTTAAGTAACGTTTCTATAATTCTTCATCTTTTGGTGGAAACATGGAATTTTATTTTGTAAAATTTCTCAATAAAAGGGAAGATTGATAAAAAGTCTACTCTTGGTGTTATATCACAGTAACTGTTGTAGAATATATTATATTTTCAATATTCGCAACAATCAGCCTTTTAGTAAATAGGAAAGTGAAAATTTCAGGGATTATTTTTAACAAAATTTGGTGCAAAATTTTACAGAATCAACTAATAGGCAAGTAATATTTGGCCATTTGCCAAAAAAGTTAGCTATAATTCTTTTCGCTGTTTGAAAGTCATCGCCAACTGATTGGTTTTCAGATTACCATAGTAACTCACTTGTACTTTCCAATTTCATAAATGTCGTCAACAACATATTTCAGGGACCAGACTCATTTTACGGGACCAAAGGTCTGCGAAAGGTGACGCACGAATCTCTCTCCGATGGCAAAGTCTCATTTCAGTTCACGTATGCGGCTGGCAACAACAACGGGACATCTGTTGAAGACGGACAGATCCCGGAATTCATCTTTTACTCGTAAGTTTGTGAGATGTTTACTATGCTGTCTTGATTTTAGAATGGAAAACTTAAAGTTGCCTTTAGAGTTCTTTATGGTAGTTGAAATTCTGCTGTTTTCGGGGTGAAACATCTCTTATTTATTTATCAATATGTATTTACTTATTAATGGAACATTTACAGTGAGGGTAACCCCATCAGTTTACACCGCTTTCCATGGGGGCTCTCTTTTATGATTTACATTGTAATTGTCCTCTGATTTCATTGGCAATTGTGTCTTAACTTAACAATGAATTACAACAAAATTGGTAAGCTACATTACTACAATGAAATCTGACGTTCTTTTTAACATTCCTCCGCAGTTGCCATGCAGAATCCAAGATCATGCCTTCAAAGCTTGCCGATAAGAAATCCGCTCGTGTGCTGCCATCTAGTAACAACACGTGAGCGATGCCAGCAGGAAGCTGGTTTCTTGCGTAGCTGAGGACGAGCAATGCCCTCTGTATGCATGATTGTAAAGTGTATTAGTGAGGTATTTTGTACCTTTGTGATATTGTACAGTACACGCGAAAGTAAAATAAGACAAAATACCGTTTCCCTGTCACGATGGCCAAGTCTGTAAACAGCAAAAATTTCTTGTAATAGGTTTTATGGCGGCAAAATTGTAATTGCGTTTTGAACTGCCCGTACCGTCTGAGTGTTGCTCGTAAGTACTGCGTTTGACTTTAACATTTTGCGTCTTATTACTGATGCATGCCAGCAATCTTTTATCCACTCCAACAACTCCATCTTTTGGGAGTTTCGAGTCTGCGAAAATTACAGAATGGCGTAGCCACCTTACCAACTTTTCCCGTTAATTTCCCATCATTCTCAGTTACGAGGGAAGGCCTCTCGATGATGAATTCAACTGTTGTGGCTGGGAATTACGAGTCACTGTTAGTGCTTTTGGCGTGTGTCGTAGAAATGTTTCTAGTGTTGCTCTCTTCAACGTGAAGATCAGTTGCTTCGATTCCCAAGCAGGTTCAATCTCAGGTCGTATCATTTCTTCCAACCACGTGATATTACCCACCTGTAACATTGGGACGAGCCATTTAGTTTCAGTGTTTATTTCTCTCCCTCAACAACAACGGGCCATGTGTACGACTGAAATGAAAGTCATTGCAATTTTTTGTTCACTGTAGTCAACTGCACCACACATAATACTCATTAGAAATACGTGCAGTTGGCTGTAACAGCTTCCTTGTAAACAGTGCACAAAATTTTGTTGTCTCAGGTCTCTGTGCCAACGTTTCTACTTTTGAAATTTGAATTAACTCAAAACCACTGAATCTAATTAACCATAATGGAGAAGTCATTATTCAGAATGTTGCGATTGAGTGGGCCAACATTTGAAAATCTCAGAACCACCAGGGGATGTGCAGAGTCAATCTTACTAATAAGCGGAAAACAACTGTTGCTCTCCATGTTTGGGAGACCAAATGATGAAAGTAAGTGCTGTTGTCAGTCTTTGGAGGACTATATGTTGTTCATAGATGCCGGATTTGACAATTTTGAGAGGTTAACTTCGTAACTTATTGATTTCTCCATTCTGAAAGTGGATTCACTGGGGGTTCAGAAAGTTGGTTCAATCTGCTTTGATTGATGTGATTGATGGTACTCAGTTTAAAATTTGTTGAATTCTGCATTACTTTCTGTTATTGTCCTAAAAAGATAACATCGCAATCCATTACAGTAAATCTTGACTTACTTCGGCCAAAACAAATTGGCAAAAGTGACGCATGTCTACATGTATTTTTAAAAGTGATCACCTTGTTGGAAATAATGTAAACTTGCCAAGTGGTCTTTATGACATTCACAGTACAACGCAAGTTAATAATACGACAAAATCTCACCAATTTGGGATAGAATACAGCGTACAAGTGAAATTTTGTTTGGTCATTTCTTGTAGTAAAAGAAACGTAGCACCAAAATGCGTTGTCACGTTCAAGTTGTGCACCATAGCTGCCTACAGACAATGGTTTGCAAGTTTCTGAAAAATGAAAAAGGCGAGTTTTGGTAATCGCTTTTGTTCGCAATTCGTTAGATTTTAACTCGAGACCAAAATATTCTGAATCATTCTTTTTCAAGAGAAAAACATATTTGTCTCATGTGTCATATTGCTTGCTTAATAGTTGGAGAATTACTAGACTAAGTACTATTCTAGTTATCTGACAGGCAGACAGGTGGCAGTAGTTTACTAGTCATGATTGTTTGTGCATGTGCAATAAACGTTTAAGTTAGACATTCATAACTTTCAATTTGTCTCTCAGCAAACATTCTCTCAGATGTTCAGTATTTTTAAATCCACTGGACAATGTCGTAACTCAACAAGTTTTGGCAAAATTTTGGGATTATTGTTGAAGGTGTAAAATTTTATTATCTTTTTTTAAACTTTATAGAGGATAAAATGCGATAAAAAACATGCTTTAGCCGAAGACTAATATACTGCATGGTCCTATTAACTTTGATCAGAGCTATCAAACAACAACATCCATTGTGTTTTAATGATTTTATTATCAATCAGTTCTCGCCATCATCTGCCACTCATTCGCTGAAATTGAGGCCGGTGACTTTACCAGTTAAATACCTTTGAAATACTCTGACGTACAATGAGTGGGATTTAGCTCGGCCAACACAACATTTTGATGCAAAGTGAATCGGGGCTGGGACTGATCTCGGAAAAAGGTTTTTTCCCCGACAATGCCACTTCACTGTACATTTCATTCAACATTTAACAAATTATTTTACGTGCATTGTAGTAACAGTCAAGTGGCGGATTTGCGAGGGGTGAGCGGGTTAATTAAACCCCTCTTGTCACTAAATACAGTGCATAGCTAATATAACAAAAACAGAGCCACCACTGTGAATAACCCTCCCTGGAAACGATACAAGTCGATACAAATAGTTCATTTCATTCAATAGAAGACAGGGCCTCACTTAGATATTTCAACAATACACTTTTAAGCATAAAAATCAAAAATATACATATAAATAAAAGCATTAATGTTAAAAGTTAAAACTTTGTAGTATCAAAATGAGAACGTCATAAAGCATGAACTAAAAAAATGTAATAACATTCATATGCTATAGGTGACTGAATACAAGTATTTCATTGCTGAATTTTGTAAGTTAGGTTCATAAAATGTCGATTAATTAATAAGAGGAATATTGCACAACTTGTGAATGCATTCATTACATGTGTCTAAAATTTGCAACTTCCAGTCTTAAAGTTTTGCTTCAAAGTAAATTTCAAGGATGCTAAACCCCGTTTCGATGATTTCCACCAATCCTCTTTCTATCACCTCCGAATGCATCACTAACATCAATCTCCCGAGTTAAAAGCAGAAATCAACTAAAATCCATACTGCCTGTGCCACAGACTGGAAATTATGGACCTCGATGGGTGGTCTTTCCCACAGTTGCCATGTAATTCACAAAAAGCGTAGGACACGCTTGCACGTTTAGCAGACTTTGAAAGGAGTTTTCACAATTTTCCTCCAAACTTTTAAGAGTTGTCGAGGGTTACACAGCCTTGTTTTGTTTCAGAGAACTGAATCAAAAAGTTGTTTTTAGTATCTGTTAACAGGCCAAAAAGGTTTTGGTATCCTTTTAAAAAATAAACAGTTTGAACCCGTCCAGAAAACAGATTATTGCTTGAACTTGGAATGTAGTAACGGTTGATGACGGTACTTTAACACTTCAGCACAACAGGAATTTCCGAAAACGACCCCCCACTATAGGGTCTCTTTTTAATAGCATCCCTGGCACAGTCTAAGGAAAATGGAGGCAACATGGCAAACAAGGTGTCGCTAAAATTTCCTAATTAGTGGCTAAATTACTGGGAAAGTAAAGCCCATTTTGAGTCCGTGACTGATCAGGGTATTGCCTTGAGCACTACAAGTTCAAAAGGATCTCCACTACTTTCTTCACAAAGAATCCCCTGAGTGTTTTTGGATGCAAAATCCCTTTGGGAAACTATAGACCTTTCCCAACGAGCCCGTGGGAAATCTCTAGTACATCATGCATCACTGACGAATCGCCTTGAATATTTCCTCATGGATGCTTTTTACTGCTGTGTTTACATTAAAACCACCGACGCAACCATTCTCATAACTGAAAGTATAAACAAACATAACATCTTACAAATATAGAGATTTGATATTAGCGTATAAGCAAATCAATGTTTTACAAGCATTTGTCACACGGTAACCAAATTGTCCCATAACGTCCAGGTGTGCCGCTTTGGGCAGAAGGCCACCCAGAGCTTAGCCACGTCTGCTGCCTCAGGATGTGTGAATTTTAAAAGTTATAATTTTATCAAACAGTTGTCAAGTTGTAATTATTTCTCATTTTACTGTACTGAAAAAAAAAACATGTTACTACAGACATCTTGAATAATCCACGCGTTTTGAGATTCATAAATCATAGATTGAATAATGACTTTTTCACTGACAATTTTTTAAGTGCATTTCTCAAGAAGTACCAGTTAAATTTTGAAGAAATGTAGAAAATGTGTCTCAATTGCAACAAATTCTCAAAAATTGTTGTTGTTGGGTAGTTATGAAACTTTTATAACATATTTTGAGGCAGACCTTAAACGGTCTATACCTGCCTGGAACATATCTCGACTGACATTTCAAGCTCGTTCAGGGCCCATGTCTAGTTTTGAATTTTAGTTAAAAATTCAACATCACCATTGGACATTCTACAGGTCATCGCATCAAACACAATTTGACAGGTAAGTTAGCAGCAATTTTGTCAAAGGAAACTGGGAAAATACGCGACTTTCATTCGTAACTTGGCATTAAACTCATCGTAAAATTCGATGACATAGTTCTCTTTTATGGAGGTCAGGATTTAGTCAGTCAAGAATGGTCAAGTACCCAGCTCGCCGATCAGCACATTAGGCAGTAAATGGGTAAGTTGGCAAAAGGCGCCTTAGGCAGTGAAAGAGGGTTTTCCACACAATGCTCATGGTTGTTTTATCATCTTCAAGAACCCCAAGCTACACTGCAAACTACAAAGACTCATGAGACAATACTAAAATAAGATACGTACACAAACAGGAACCTTGTGCTGACATGAGTAGACTTCGGACACACCCAGATGTTATTATGCTTCTTCAACTCGGGGCTATTGATCACTGCAAATTGATCACTGCAAATTGATCACTGCAAATTGCGAATCACAATCTAAACAATATTCTGCGTTGCCTCAGTTATAGCAAAAAAATTACAGTTAAGATTATGTGGAACCTTATCGAATGGTCAGAAAATTTAGCCAAATGTCTATAAAACTATAGATCCTAACTCAAAAAGTATATATATTCTGAAAGTAAAAAGGCAGTAGAATTTTATTTCAGTAGAATTTTATTTTTGACTTTATGGCAATCTCTTATTAATTGGATCATGTGACCGTGTTTTTGTAAAATTTAGCAAAAAACAGAAGTGAATCCGTAGTAAAACAAGAATATCAGTAACATAACAAAATTTTGTTTGATAGAAATATATAAGGTGAAATCTCAGTTACGTCTTTTTCTGTCATTTCATTTTTGTTAGATGCCACTTTTTTTTAGAAAAACCGTAAAGTCCTACTTTTGATAGTCACTCGTGCAAAAGTGGAAAACTAAAAAACCTTTCCAGCAGTTTGGAGAACTGCATAAGGTAAGGTGTCTGAAATTTTATATGAATCCACTCTGCCATTTCAGAGATTCGATGTTCCAAAGTTTGCCAATTTTGGCTATTTTTCGAGGGTCATGCAAAACCTTAATGCATTACAGTAACTTTGATTGACTGTACTTGATAAGGCCTGCATGTATGAACAATCTGCTATAAAGCAGTCCATCATAAAAACTGACATGAGCATAATTGCCTGCTCTTTCATGCGTTTGGCAAGACCTTCCATTTTTTTTTTTGAAGCTTTGTCCAGCATCAGCAACATCACATTCTGATATATGTGATGATTGCACATAGTACTCAAGCCCTTATTTGGTTTTGCNTACTTTTGATAGTCACTCGTGCAAAAGTGGAAAACTAAAAAACCTTTCCAGCAGTTTGGAGAACTGCATAAGGTAAGGTGTCTGAAATTTTATATGAATCCACTCTGCCATTTCAGAGATTCGATGTTCCAAAGTTTGCCAATTTTGGCTATTTTTCGAGGGTCATGCAAAACCTTAATGCATTACAGTAACTTTGATTGACTGTACTTGATAAGGCCTGCATAAGTCCATCATAAAAACTGACATGAACATAATTGCCTGCTCTTTCGTGCGTTTGGCAAGACCTTCCGTTTTTTTTTTTGAAGCTTTGTCCAGCATCAGCAACATCACATTCTGATATATGTGATGATTGCACATAGTACTCAAGCCCTTATTTGGTTTTGTAATTTTCCACACTGTTTCCCATTTTTATATTCCATACAACAGGAACGATTAGAAAACGCCACCAGCATTTTGTCTCTGGGAGTTACGAAGACATTTTCCGCCCATGCTGCATACCAGATTCAGATGTCCCAGATGGATACTTTGGCAACTATGCATTAGCATAACAAGCTAAACGAAGAAGATGTCTTAACCAATTTCCCTTTGACTTAAACTTCATTCTTGGAAACATTCAAATATTATAAGAAGAATAATAAAAGAGATTCGCAATTTTAGAGCTTTTAAAAAATGTTATTATCAGTCGATGATGCGTTACACTTAAAGTGCTTATAAACCTATGTTCCATTCCAGAAACCAACTTTTGATTTAGACCACTAGGTGCTGCTATTAAATTAGTTTCAACTTGTTCCTTACTCAGATGGGAATTAATTTTTGGTCTTCTACAGATCATGCTCGCTAAATAAAATGAAATGCAGTGACATGCCAAGTTATACAGCCAAGTCTCAAGCAATAACGAACTAGCAATTCTTTCCAAGCTCTGAACTTTCCTCAATTTTCCCTGAGGAACAACTGGAGATCAATTTTACAATTCACAAGTGGTCTATATAAAGAACTGGTTGTTGAGACCTGTATTACACACCTGTGTTACAAACCTGTGCATTTCAAGAAAACATAAACCTTACCTTCACAGAGTGCAATGCAGGTCAGTTTGCCATCGTTTGCAAAACTTTCGGACTGAAAAGATAACAAAAATACGAATGAAAAGAAAGGCTTGTTTTTTACTTTATTCGAAAGTTCAATTGATCAAGGTAGACAGGACAGAAGTCCTTGAGCAACAGCAAAATGTTTCAAGGAGAGACACAGTTGTATAGGGGAACGTTAAGTAACAAATTTAAACAACAGTTAACTCCAAATGTAATCCTGAACTAATGACATCAGTCAATGTTAAAGAGCTTAAAATTTCTGTAAATCATGATTAATGTACAGTGGCCCAATGGTATCATCACAACTCTAGTAGTTTAGTTGTATTTTCTATTTTTCCTGTTTCACTCATGTGGAAATAATTTCGACCTAAATGGAAACAATTTCAACATAGACGTAAACAATAAAATGTAGACCTTCATAATATTTATACCCTGGGTGGAATATTTTCACCCAAGGTGGAAAAGGAAAAAGAAATGCCAGTAGCCTAACAAAAACAAAAGTATACTGACCAAAGAGCCTCTTCCATCAGATGGCGTTCCCGTATGAACTCCCCTTTGAGTGGAACTGGAAGTAGAACCACGCGTTTGTGGCTTTGCTTTGAGGTCAAACAATCCTTTGCCCATCTTAGAATATTCTGAGGCCAGGCTGAGTAGCGGGCTGAGATAGATACCTCTGCCGTGAACCGACCCATGCAACTGTAGTGAAATCACAAAAAGAAACTACTGTTTCAATAGATTTTTGGGCATTTTTCTTTGTAACAAGCAAGCCCGATTAGGGCTGGGTACAAATTGTTGTTACAATTCATATGTTGCTGAAACTATGTAATGAGAAGTGTTTTTGCTGTAACAAATAAACGCTACACTAAATACTGCAATACAATGGTTGCATAGAGTCAGAGAGTAAATTAATGTAAAAACAGACTTTGCATTTGCTACGATATGTCCTCGATTTGTTTTGATTGGTTAAATTGCTTGGATTGCCTCGGCCTTAGTTTGCAGTTTGTTATATAGAATGTCAATATGACCATGTACAAACATAAGCAGCACATTATCACATTACATGTCTGTTCAGATGGGAGATCTATACTCTGCCTTGTTTAGAGTATGCTGTTTGAGGTTACCTAATATTACATCAGACCTACGTCTGCAAAAACATAGTCACACTGCTCTGTCATTCTTATTTGCGTTGGTTTCAATCAGCAAAACTATGTTATCAATGAAGAATCTTTACCAAAATGCCAAAGCACTAGATTTGAAAGCCACCTTCAACTGAACGTTAACCAAGTCAAGTCTGTCATATTCTGAGCTTCGGCACACATTCCTCCACATAAAGATTTATAAAACGATGCAAATGGATCATTTTATGGCTTGAGAATTGTGGGATTTACACGTTCTTCGCCATCTGTTGGCAGCAAATGTAATTGCACATTCTCTGATTTCACTGATTGTTTTCATTCACCTTGGCCGACTGGTGTCCCACAATCCATTGCAGGTATCCCACGAATCTCTTACCATAAGAAGGTCAATATGTGCACAGTCACATAACACTAGCTCCATATTCCAGTGTGATTATTAACCTGCAGAGAAGTATGGAACATAGCTTACCTGCATCTTTGTACCAGAGGCATTGATAAGACCCTGTCTAAGAATCGAGTGCCAATTTTCCATTCTAGAACCACTGAAATGGAATTGGCGTATATGAGATCATTGTTTTATTATGACAATGTGTTGGGATTCATGAGTGACAAATGTACGAGACTCAGTTTCATATATTATGCAGTGATATTTGAGACAAAATTTGTATTTGATTTTTGTGCTCAGATAATAAATGTGCAGATAATGATCACACTCGACTTAAGTTAGAAACGTGAGATAGTGGAGAAACTTCTCGGTTACACTGGTCGCCACACATATTCCCTTTGCCCTCAGACAGCTAGAAATGCGCGTTTTCCTTGTAAGCAGATTTGAAATCATGAGTTACTTTGTAATTTCATTTTATGAGTTACCAAATGCAAATTCGTGTACTCAAACACAAAAGCCAAAAAACTTACCATTCAAAACAGTAGATTTTGAGTAAAGATTTATTAGGAGACATTATAATGTGAAAATGGCAAAAGAAACACAACATAAAGAGGCACCAATACGCAAAAGAATGTTTGGAAAATACTAACGCTAAGCTGGAGAGAGTTCAAAATTGCGGATTTCAAGTGCAGGACTTACTGGAATGCAAAGACAGTGCCATGTTCACGCTTGGCCTGCTGGAACACTTCCTCATGAGATGGCCCTGAAGCCATTAACAGGAACTGGTGGGGGGTGCACATAAACTGTAACAGCTGAACAGGAAAAGGAAAATCAATCCATGAAAGATGGATTCGTGCATCCCTGTTTTTGTCAAATAAAACAGAAACAGGGATTATAGATCCGTATCTGCAGAAAATAGACTTGATGCTATCTGAACTGTTGTAGGCAACAAAACTGAAGAGTCATAGCCAAGATCTGCCTCACACCAGAGATGTTTGCCAGACAAACTTTGCAAGAACTTGAGTTTGTCTGGCTAAAGCAGTCAGACATCTATACAGTGAGGCCAATGTAAAACAAGTTTCCAACCTCCCGGACAAAGGAGATTTCTTTCCAAGACCATCCTATCCTCTTACGAGATCAAATTGCCATTGATTGAAGAACAGTAGTCCGTAAAACCAGACTGCAAATCGAATGCTTACCTGAGGTTCACTTAGTTTTACAATGTGTGATCTATTACTCGAAATGACCCTGAAAACAAAGTACGTCAATTATCAGCATAACATGAGAAACGTTGAGAGCCATTAGCAAAAAAATTTTTTATCATCGGATCATCGGTCAGGATATTATATAGATCCTGTCAGGGTCTGAATACTACCTGTTACTTTAAGTTTGAATTCAACCTCAATTTAAACCTTGAAAGTTGTTTAAGCAAGTAACCAACTCCTTTTACCTCGCAAGATAAAGAGAAAAATAAATCCTTAAACATTTGACTAGTTAACAGAATATCATTTATGGTTCACTAACAAACTGAACTGTTAGAAAAGTGCCATTTAACTCGTGCTTTCTGTGAAATAAATGAATCAGTTTTGATTTAGACTACGTAAAAATTATGAAATTGGTCACATGTTGTTCCTTAGTCAAAACAGGTGTGACAGGAGGGCTTGGAAAAAACTGGCAGGCTTGTTATTTCTTCAGGTCAAGGTCACAAAATTTCAGGTCAAAACGTGACTGAGTAAGGAACAAAAGACCAAAGTGACCTAAATCAGTTTTTGAAAGAAAGGAAGGGTTTAACGCCACTTTAATATATATAAAACAAAGAACAATAACCATAAATTTGCATCTTCTCACACCTTTTGGGTAGGTGCAATAAAACTTGCATGGCTAGACCACTTTCTAAACAGAGGCTTTAAAATAAATAACCACTTTGCACTAACAGTAACTGCGTTACCATAGCAACAGTGGATAGGCTAAAACATCCAATGCATCTAGTCTCTCCTTGATGTCGTCTCTGTGCACTGTTGCCATCTGGCAGAATTTTGTGAGGTGACTCAGGTTCTTCTTTAGTTTCTCAAAATTCTTTGTCTAAAATTAAATGCAGAATGACAAGGTGTCATGTTAGGAATCTTACAAATCATCATTTTATCGTCATTCAACATTTTCATTTCATTTCAGTTTGCATCATTTCTACATTGTCATCATCAACTGATACATGTGGGTTTCAGGTGTAATCTTTTTACCTGAAACCGAACTTGAAATTTTTTTGAAAGCTTGCATTCACCTTTAATTAGAACCCGCCAAGTAGTACAAATTCGCACTCGATGACCCCTGGATTCGAGATGCAAACTTGAGTAAAAACTTGACATTTTGAGTTCAGACTTGATGTTATAACTAATAAAATGGTGGGGTCAAGCACTAAATAGGGTTACAGTGGTCCAAGTAAACTGAAATATACATTAGAATAATCAGATGAGTTACTCATCATCAGATTGTAATGAAGGAGTACTGAAAATGTTGAAAATAATTTTGAGTTCAGTTTCAAGTAAAAAGTTTAGACCCGGGACCCCAAGTGCTTCAATACACTTCCCAACATTAACATAGCCATAAAGATCAGATGAACATGTTTACCATACAACCAGCTTCTTTTTTGAGTGAACTGAGGAAGTGGGCAAAAGGTCTGCCTCAGAGAACCAAAATCTCCGAAAACAGTAGCAAACGAAACAAAAGTCCACTAAAAAGGCAGGAACAACCAAATTTTGGTGAATGCACAATTTATAGCTGTGAACGGACCCTGCGAACCTTAGTAAAAGGTCCACATTATCAAAAATTCGAGCTCCCCATTTTTAGGCTGGGTGCGTGCATGCTGCCTGCAACCTATACACAATAGGCTGACTTGGCTTGCACACATCAAAGTCCATTCAATAGTGATCTAAATACTCCTAATACTTAAGAGTTTGGAGATACTTGAATAGGGGAGAACCTCATAAGTACGAAGCACTGCCTTCCATGAGTAAACATTTCCTGGCACTTTATACTTCTTGAACAGATTTGTACAAGAACTGCGTGTGTCATCAATTTTCAACACCATGAACATTGATCTAAGATAGTTTTTGGTGGAGCAAAGCAACTGCTGTATTACTGATACACAGCAGTGAAAAACTGGATGAAAGAAATATTGCGATATCGTGTACTGAAATTGGCGATTTATTCGAACCGTTTCTGAAAGTGATTTAATCATGATAAGTTAGGTTGGAAGCATTTTTTCTCAACAAAATACTATGAAAATTAGCCAAAAATAATGCAATTGGATTCGGTTTGTTGACAAGTGCTTCCAGTGTGGATCTGCTCACCTTAATGTATTCATACACATCTCCACTGGGTTTTATCAAATAAATAAATCTCAATGAAGCATGATAGATAATTCCTGCATTCCGCACTCCAATCGAGTGCCACTCTCAGCCATGAGGTAACATTAATAGCGTTTGTAAAACGGTGGTGCAGTGAACATAACAGGCACATTTTCAAGTCTTTCGTCCTTCAGAACTATTGGGAAGGGGTAGTGACATCCCAAATCCATGGATATTTATCCAATTTATCCCACTTTCTTGAATAGGCAATGGCACAGCAGTAATACTTTCCCAAACATGATATAAAACTGATTTAATGATATAAAATATAAAGTATTCAGACGACATATGCTAACAGGTGAATCTTCATGGAGCGAAAGCCAGGCTGCTGACCTGTTTGCCGTATCTGGAGATGTGCCGCTATTTCGTACCTCACACCATGGGAGAGCAATTAGTGCGGAAGGCGAAAACTGGTGTGCAAGTCATGAGATTGGACAAAAAATGGCGGGAACACTTACAGCAGCAATGACTTGCACTCCATCGAAGGAACCAAATTTTCATTTAGCTCACTTACTGCTATAAGTGATTTTTAGTCTTGCAGTGAAACGACAGTTCACCAGATCATGTTTACTGAATAAAATAAGATGCCATAAACAATTGACCCCAAATCGTTCCTTTGTCGAAACAGGGATGATAACTGGGCTTGGAAGAAATTGACAGGCTCTCCAATTTGAGGTCAATTTGAGGTCAATTTGAGGTTAATTTCATAGCATTAAGCGGACGTCTAAATGAAGGAGTTTTTAGAGATGAAAGGCGAAATTACAGCTGCTTAAACAAAGACTAGATTTTTTGTCTGAATTTGGATACTATTCTGGTTTTGAGTCGACACCGACATGCGTATTATTTCAACACAATGACGCCAGGCTAACTTCTTGGAAGAACAGTAATGCATCCAAGTCAGTATACAGCACATGAAGGTGTGAGACAATTTGTGCAATACTTGTCTGCCAGCCAACACAGCATTCAAACTCAGTACCCCCCAAGTCAGAGTCCACGGTTCAAACCGCAGCGCTGTTCTACAAACATTTGCCACATGAACTCACTCTCGGATGAAAGCCAAACTGTTTCGGGGCTAGTGGACTGACCACAGTAGGGAAGGGGTCAAACACAAGGTCGCGTCTGGTGGATACGCACGCAGCTTGAGCCAGAGTGATCAACAAGTCTATCACCTGTGGGTGAGAAGGCAGTACACACGACATTCTATTAATAACATACGCCACAAACTTGATTAAAAAATTCTGTATAGTATTACACATTATTTTATCATCGTCAGTAACGGCTTTAAACATCTTTTTATTAAAGGTTTACTTTAGAATTCGATGTTTTAAAGAAAGATATTATGTATAATTCTTTTTGCTTTATTTTTGTCAAAAGCACCACCTCAAAATTTTAACGCAAATCATGGTAGGAGTTCTGTACCCAAAGATGGCAGTAGCGGTTCACCACACAAATTCACTTGCCTTGGTATCACTTGCCAAGTCAACGGCAGCTCCAGACATGTACCCCATGGTCTGGAAAGTGAAGACACAAAGTTCTCTGTTGCACACGGAAGGCTGAAACAAAAAAACACAACAACTGTGACTATTGTGGTTTTTTGATCGCCTGATCCAGAAATATCACTTACTTGGACCAGGAATTTGTGTAAATTTTTCGTCATTGTATAACAATCAGTCACTTTAATGCAGGCCATGTAAAAACATACTGCAGCACATTCTACTCTGTACTTTGGCATTATGCCAACACAGCTAACAGCAATTTTCCAAAGTCTATAGCCACGACTTAATGAAATAATTGCCATGTCAACAAATGGCGATAGAGTACTTGGTTAACAACAGTCAGCAGGATCTGCAGCTCACAACTGCATTTGATGGGGATTTATACGAGAACAGAATATATGCCGAATTTAATTACCTTCACCATTTGAAGAGTATCGAAGATATGCGTCTGATCACAAATCACACAATGTTTATTTAATGTTGGTAGGCGTTGTCGAACGTAGTCTACGATCTGCAACAATGTCATAAGGACAAGTTCAAGAGAAATATCACTACAAGTTTCTACCATTTAGCAATTATTCCCGGTGAGGGAGCTAACCTTCGAACTCAGACTCAAAATTGAACTAATGATTAGAATACAATTTGTAGTGTTCCTCTAAGTGTAATGCACAATTGGTCAGCTTTGCATTAAAATTTTACAGTCGTAAAGTCATCACTAATGGTAATGCTATGTTGCACACACAAGGGAATTGGATCAAGATTTATAATATTGGTCACCAATGACGCTAGAGATTCTTGTACTTATCTATAGAAAAACTACAATGTACGATAAAATGATTGGAGTTTACTAGACAAGTAGAGTACTAAAGTCCTGCGCTATGACTCATTTTTGGCACAATACTTTATTGTAGGTTACATTTAATCAGTCACATTATCAATAGTAAGGTCACAGTTCCCAGAAAACACTAAAACACAGCTCCATGAGGTAACAGAGATCCGTGTATGTCTATTTGTAAAACGCAAGCGATATTGCTTACTACCCGCTTAATCATACCGCAAAGCTTGTAAGTCTTGACTTGTGAATGCTCCCAAAGTGAAAAATGATATTAATTTAGGGTTTGCACCTGAATAAGAACATTTTGTTGGTTTCCATCACTAACGTCAGCAGTTTCCCACAATGCCCAGTTGTCTGACACAAATGTCTGAGTGATTCTGAAATGAAAACCTGGGATTTTAAAAAATACATGTAAGAGTATGGGAATCAAAGAAAAACAAAAAAACAGTAATTAAGAAACAATATTTTCTTATACCTGGAGGATGTTATTAAGTTTAAATATATGTTTCATTATATTTTTGACATCAGTCACTAATTATGAAACTCATACTCACTAAATTTTAAAATCGACGTATTCCAAATAATAGACGTCAAGAAAAGTCAGAGAAACCTCCTTTCAAAGTCACTTTTAGTGAATTACACAGTAACTGTGGTGAAAGACCACCCACCTAGCACCATAATGTCCAATCTGTGACACAGGGAGTGTGGGTTTTAATTGGTACCTGCTTTCATCGTAAGGTTCAAGATTGATCCACTGATGCATTAGCAGGTGACAAAATTAGGATTGTTTGAAATCATCAAAATAGGGTTTGGTGTTCTTTTAAAGAGAACAATACCAGTTTGGTGGACTGTTTCCAATCTAGTATATGAGTCAACCTCATCACTCCCGGCATTGGCCAGATGTTGTTCATCTCAAGACAAATTTTGGCTAAGATGAATTTTAAAGCTAGACAGGACACAGTAAAAAGTCCCACCTCTGAACCATCTTGGCAATTCCAAATTTCTCCTGGTGTACGTCTTGATACACTTCAACTTCCGGCACTAAAATTAGAAACTCTATTTCATTAGAAAGGAAAAAGCCACACACACCAAATAATTAAAAAGATACAAAATATGACGATTCAATTGAGAAAATACCAGCGATATGAACAAGTAACCACCAATGCAGCTCTACTGCCCTCTATAGGCCACCATATTCATTAGGCAACATAATGATCAATTGAAACTTTTCTTAGCTCCATGCTACAGCATTAAGGTGCCAATACTATCCCCCATTCACCAGTCATTAGGGGAATTCGATTAGTAAACTGTGGGGCATGGCCTGCTAACACATGTTAACACCCTCTCATAACCAAAACACAATGGTCCACTTGACACCCAGCTTTGACAAAAGACAGGCTGTGAATATAACATGTACACAGTCACAGTCACATTACTAGGCATACAGTCAACAACTGAGACTGCAGCTGCTGTTAATTCAACGTGCCAGCCAACTGAAAATCTTTCTCATTCACGCTGAGCACCCAGTCAGATTTGCATTTTGTCAGTTTTCGTTTTAATTAATTCATGTTAACAGAGCGTAAATAAGATAACGGACAGCACGATTCCATTATAATAATTAATGTTAATGATATGTATCCTCTTTTACCTGACCAGCCATTGGCAATTTAGATAAGCTCAAAGTTATATCAATGCTGAAAATTATGGGGTACATTTAACTGGAATATCAGCTTCAAATTTCAACAATAAGTTCCCCGATTTACCTATTATGTTCAATATCCCCACATCACCCTACGTATACTTTAAAGTACTTAGACTATGTAAACTCCAAAATTAACATACCTGAACCATCTAAATATCTGGACAATGAGAGAGATACCCGAACAATCAAGGGCTCTTCTCGACTGAACTTCCATGCATTCGCTAACTTTTCCTGGAAAAAATAAAAATAACACAGTCACTGAGTATCACTTATCAGCCAGGTTAGCGTGAAAGGCAATTGTGAACTGACAAATTGCAGCAAAAGTTACTTTTCCAACACAGAAGATGAATTGCTTTAAAAATTTGCATTTTTTGGCAATTTTAAAACACATAAAACTATGATACCTTAAGGTACAGAAGCATTTCCATCAGGAAAAGACTCTTCTTAAAAAGGATACCAAAGTTAACCCAGTTTTGGCCAATTAACAGAATAATACTAAAAACAACTTTCCCGTACAGTTCTCTGAAACAAAATAATGCTCTGTAACCTTTTACAACTCCGAAAGTTTGGAAGAAAATTTGAAGACTCCATTCAAAGTCTGCAAAACGGGCAAGCGTGACCTACCACCCACTAAGGATTAAGACGTCCAATCTGTGACATAGGGAGTATGAGTCATTAGTTGATTCCTGCCTTTAACTTGTAAGATTGATACAAGTAATGCATTAGCACGTAAAAGAACGAGGATAGATGGAAATCCCGAAAACAGGGTTCAGTATCCTTTTAAGGTAGAAAACTGTGAAATTTTTTTACTCCCAGCACAAAATTTCAGGGTCCAAAGTTAAAAGAATGTCCACAAGGAATTCAACTGTCAGAGAATGAAATCAAATAGTTCAAATCCATTGCCCCTAACAGGATAATGACACGTGGCTAATTAGCCAGAAAACAAAGTGAAGCAATTATTGTTGAAAGTTTTATATGTTCCTGACAACGCGCTCTTAAGAGGCCAGAATGTAAACCATGGTTCTGAATCATCCTTAAGGATGAAACCCTTCATTTTGGGATTGGGGATTTGGCTTAATGGTAGAGAGTTCAGCTTTTAGAGGGTTCCATTTCATGGTACTTCTTATTTCTGAAAATTACTTTTCTCGACGACAATGTCGTTTTAATGTCACGAAGGACATTTACGCAGTGAATTAAAAACACTGGCAACAGTCTTCATGGCTCCTACCTGCAAAGAGGATGTATCAACACTCAACTTTACATAGACTAGGTCTAATTCGGCGAAACTTGCTTGCATGACGGCACCTTCACCAAAAAACTGTCTTGCTTCCTCAATCTCCTTGGTCAACCTTTCGTTCATGACACTTTCTTCATCATCACAGAAGCCGCACTGCAACAAGAACATTTTGCGGTTAAAATTGCTTCAAATCCATCTGATGACAGACTGTGCCTGAGTGAAGAATTGAAATCTCTACTTAATGTGTAAAGTGTGTGTTTGTATAAGTTTGTGTTTGTATAAGTGTGTGTGTGTGTGTGTGTGCGCGCGCGCGCCTGAGTACGTGTACTATACACATGCACCTTTGCTTCAGATTACTTAGGAGACAGCCAAGTGTTTTTCAGACACGGTCACATTCAACGCACTGTTCTAGTGAGAGGGAGAGTCCTGCAAAGTTTACAGGACAGCGAGGGAAATGCAGAGTTAAAATAGTGTTGAAATATCTTGGACAATAGCTAGGTGAATGAAACTTTAGAAAAAAACAACATCAAAAAGTCACACCGGTTACGTAAAACTGCTGCCCATGGCAAATATTCAAGAATTCAACGCATATTGTCAGAATTATATACCCACCCACAGATCAAAAGAATCCAGCTCATTGTCACTTGAACCCTCTGAGCATGTACTACTGTTGTCATGGTGATCATCTGATGTCTCCACTGCAGTGAGGCAGTCTGATCTGATGCCCATAAGAGTGGTGGTATCCATAACATTGTTGTGATGCAAACTGTCGTCATGGTGATTCTGTACCCTCTGCAATACAACTGGTCCCTCCCCTATGTCCATCGCAGTGGAGGTGTTCATGGAGCTGTCCTTAACATTGTGTAATGCATCTGAAAATATAGCACACTCCTGACTGTCGTCATTTAACAATGGAGTTATAACAACGGAAATTGTTCCCATGGTGACCGTGTACACTTTCTAGATCAACAGGGCAGGGCAGTTCATGATCACATGATTTATTGTGGATGGCGGAACTATCGCCATAGAAATTAGTGTCATGGTGATTGCATGAACTTTTTATCCCAATAGGACAATTCAGTTCGAGGTTAGCCAAGTTCATAGGGATTGTAGAACTATTGCTGTGTAAAATGTCAGTCTGGCAACTATACATGCCTACATTGTCCTCCATGGAAACCTACAATGTGTGACAATCATGAAAATTTGTATGATTCATTAAGTTTCCGATTTTGAGTACGAGTTCCAAGAGTAGATTTTGGACCCTGACAGACTTTATAAATCATGCTTAATTCACTTGGCCTCATTAGGGCACCCTCCCATTCACCCTAACTTGTTCCATCTGATAGCAAAGGAAAGGGTCGGCTGGTTGACCAATGTAGCCAAAATCTTACATGATTGATTATCGTGGTATTTATGGTTGGAAAGCTAGCTCTCTTTTGTTCGATAATCGCTCTAATCTCCCACAAGATCTTCTCCAGCTCGACTGGGCAGTGCTGATTAACATAAAAGATAAGTTATAAACTGTTTGAACATAAACCAATAACAATTCTAAATGTCAAATACTGATCATGTTTAGTTTTTGAATCACCAATAACGCCCAACTACAACCAAAGTTAAGAGAATCTATTTTGTACCAACCCATTACAGTTTCAGTAACTCTTTGAAGCATGGTAGATACCGTAATTAGCCTGCCTGTAGTCCTACCCAGCAAAGGGCTGCACTCAGCAGTTATCAAAAGAGTCAAATGTTATCACACATTCACAAAGCCACTGAACAGAACATCCCTATGTTCAGGTCTTTCCCCAATTGGTTAAGATTTTGGCTATTTCTGTAGCATACTCCGGATTGAATCTAGATTGTGCCAGTCACGTTAGTTTTCACTCAACAGTTACTAGCCATCCTTCGTAAACCATTTTTATCTGCCAGTACATGACTGTTTTGCTGTCAGTATTTCAGAAAATTTTAGTTTGTGAACCTCATGATAGTCCAGCCACTTCATTAGATATCACATATCTCTCCACAAGAGATTATTTAAAAGGATAAGTGTTTGGAAAATTCAACCAATCGTCGTTCCTGCTATCCTCTTCTAATACAATATTGGTGTGTTACACGAGCGATTTATATACAAAACAAGTACTCAGCTCTATGTGTGCTCATATATATTGGCTAGATTATGAGCTAGGACCAAAAATATTTATGTTATTTGATTGATGTCACAATAACTGTAATATTCTGATATTACGAAGTCAGAATATAAGCCTTGCTGAGTCAAATACTTTATTGGAGCTAACTTAATTCACTACAAGGTGGCTTATATAGAACAATGACTAAGCAGCATGCAATTCTTACAATGGAAATGGTAATACCATATATAGAACTTCCTTTACTCAGAATCAACTAAACTATAGTCTTGCACTAACTGGTATGCGTGAGTAATATATCTGTTATATGTTTATCAAAACATTACATCTCTCCTCAACAATTTCTACAAGTACACAAACATAAACACATTTCAACAGTCCACGTAAATTGTCCAGTAATTGTTCATTTTAGTCAGTCACAAAGTCTTGCAAATATCCTGGTTTGCGTTAAACACGTGTAGATCGTCTGACAGTAGGATCCTAATACATTACAATAACGTATTTTCTGTACGCAGTGAGTGCATTTTGCTCACAAGACAGCTAGCTGTAAAGGACTGAAAGTCAAATACACAATCAGTTTGGTATTAGTAAACACAGCACTGGTTGGATATAGTGGACGTTGACTTAGAGAACCAGTTTCATCCACTGGGTAACAGGTGGCTCATTATTCAGCGATTGTCTGGTTTTCTAAAAGACAGTCCACCATGATCCGATCAGAGTGCCTAAAAGTACACAATTGGATTGGAATTGAAACAGCTTTTTACTGTTCAGAATTTCGGTAGATTCTCACTTCACTCACCCATTTCGCAGCGCTGCATAACACAAAGCTACTTATTACTAACAGTAGGCTAGGTCTTGCCACTTGCCAGTGTGTACACACTGGTTTTTTTTTTGTTTTTTTTACTTAACCAGAATAGTCAGAATACCAACCAGTTTCAGTTTCAACCTTTAGTGTTCAGGTTAGTCTCGCAATGTTGCTATATCTTGAACATCTTATGTTTGGATTGTTTCTAGAGCGGCTGATTATTCTTAGCATAGTCAAAGCACATTTCTGAATAACCAGCTTTCTCGCGTTATATGAAATTCTCTCAAGACATACCTTATTATTAAAGACAACTTCACAGTTCAATCATCCTTTTCGTTGTTGTGGTTGTGCGCAGTGCCATCTGTCGCTGTAGTTCAGCGACACCTGGTGGGACGGAAGAGCAGTGCTTGAAGCTGGGGACTGTGTATGAGCTTGGAGTTCACGCGCGTGGTCTTATAATTTAGCAACCATTCAGGATATCTAGTGTAAAAACTAAGAAAATAATTGCCAAGTTTACCGCACACAGCAAGAGCATATGAAATTCAGCTTGAGTTTATTTGCTTTAATTATTTTCTGTGTTTATGTTGATAACGATATAGATCAGAATTGAACTTAGGTTTGCACAATCTTTGCCTAAGGGTACGCAAATGACAGCAAAACGAGTGAATTTCCTAAGAATGTGTAGGCTTTTGTATAGCCATGAAACGGAATGCATCATTTAACATTATCTTATATATTTTGCTGTTTACATGTAGTCAAAAGCGCAGACACTTTATTTTTCCAAACACAGCGCCTAAAACGAAAAGTGTCGATACTTTGAAAATTACGTCTGTTAGTATAAAGTTTCGCCATTGTCGCAAAAATGGCTTCACACTCTCGCATTCATTAATGCGTATTGCGTGTGTGACGTCAACGTTTTGATGACGTCAGAATTCATATTTTAATATGGCAGTACCCATGAGGGTATTTACAGACTTGATGGTCTTTCTAATGGCGTATATATCAGCGTTTGTGAATATTATCAAGCGACATATAGTACCAATCACAGAGAATCTCTTGGACATCACAACAGCAATAATTTCCGTCATGCTGGGAGTTTCTGAAGATGATGACTTAAGTGAGGAATACGAAGATTCAAGTATCACTTTGACTAAAGTAGATGAAAACGGACAGACCATAACTGTTCACTATGAATATATTGAAGACATTCTCGACGACATCCCAGAAACACCACACGTGCATAAGGAAACTACAACAGCGGCAACCACAAGCATAACGTCAGAAACAAAGCTCAAACCATGTCTTCTTTCTACTGCTATTACTGTAGATAACCAAAACACACTGAATCAGAAGAACGACTTCAACGAAAACAGTGAAAGTGCCAACAAGGTTGGCGTCATACAACTGCAGGCAAAATGTAAAGAGAAAGCAGACTGTATACTTGCAGTCCAAGGACTGGAACACATTGCTGACGTGACTGCTTACGAAGAAAGATGCATACTTGATGCTATCGAGAGCAAGAACATACGCCTTGCTGATGTTACAGATGGAATGGGCATGTATGTTCGTGACATTAAAAACAGCACTGTTGGACGGGTGACAAATAGCGCAGGTGGCGACGAAGGAAACGAACAAGCTGTTCTTAAAGTAAATGTCAGAAACTATGCCCAGGATAAAAATGATGAAGACAAGCATGGCGATCCATGTAATGAGGGTGATCCCAGACCTGGTATTATATATGAAAAAGTGATCATGGGTCCGACGCTTCAGACGACAAGCGTGATTCTATTCTTGAGGCATCATGTGATAATGGTGACCCTGAGCATAATACTTCGAAAGGAAATGGTGTTACATGGCATGATACTCCGTATCGAAAGGGTGATAGATACAATGATACTCAGCATAGAAATGGTGATCCTGACAACGATATTTCTTATAAAAACGGCGAGACCCAAAAAGATACTCCGTATGGGAAGGGTGATCCTGACAACTGCATTCCACATAAACACGGTGATCCCAAGGAGGATACTCCTTATGGAAATGTTGTCCCTGAGCATGACACTGGTTTTGAAAATGGTGAACCTGTGAAGAATACTACGCGTGGAAGAGGTTATCCAAGACATGATACCTCATTTGGAAATGGTGATCCAGGAAAGGATACTCCTTATGAAGATGGTGATCCAGGGCATGATACTTCGTGTGGAAGTGGTGATCCAGGAAATGATAACCTGTATGGAGATGGTGATCCAGGACATGATACCCTGTATGGAGATGGTGATCCAGGACATGATACCCTGTATGGAGATGGTGATCCAGGGTGTCAGAATTCAAATTTGAATATGGCACTTAAAGTACACATTATGGTATTAGCAGACTTGGTGATATTTCTAAAAACGTATGTATCAGCGTTTGTGAATATTATCAAGCGACATATAGTATCAATCACAGAGAACCTATTGGACATTACAACAGCAATAATTTCCGTCATGCTGGGAGTTTCTGAAGATGATGACTTAAGTGAGGAATACGAAGATTCAAGTATCACTTTGACTAAAGTAGATGAAAACGGACAGACCATAACTGTTCACTATGAATATATTGAAGACATTCTCGACGACATCCCAGAAACACCACCCGGGCATCAGGAAATGACAACAGCGGCAACCACAAGCATAACTTCAGAAACAAAGCTCAAACCATGTTTTCTTCCTACTACTATCACTGTAGATAACAAAAGCACACTGAATCAGAAGAATGACTTCAATGAAAACAGTGAAATTACCAATAAGTTTGGTGCGATCCAACTACAGGGAAAATGTAAAGAGAAAACAGACGGTGTACTTGCAATTCAAGGACTGGAGCACATTGCTGACGCGACTGGTGATCCAGGGAACGATGTTTCGTGTGGAAATGGTAATCCAAATGATACTTCGTATCGAGATGGTGGTCCAGGGCATGATACTTCTTGTGGAAATGATGATCAAGGAAATGACACTCTGTATGGAGATGGTAATCCAGGACATGATAGTTCATGTGGAAACGGTGATCCAGTGAATGATACTCCACATGGAAATGGTAATTCAGGAATTCATACTCCGTGTGAAGATGGTGATCCAGGGCATTATACTTCGTGTGGAAGTGGTGATCCAGGAAATGATACTCCGTATGGAGATGGTGGTCCAGGGCATGATACTTCATATGAAAATTGTGATTCAATTACTGATACTCCACATGGAAGTGGTAATCTAAGAAATGATATTCCTTATGAAGATGGTGATCCAGGGCATGCTGCTGCGTGTGGAAATGGTCATCCAGGAAATGATACTCCGTATGGAGATGGTGGTCCAGGGCATGATACCTCGTTTGGAAATGGTGATCCAGGAAATGATACTCTGTTTGGAGATGGTGATCCAGCACGTGATACTTCAAATGGAAGTGGTTATGCAAGGCATCTTGTTCAGTATGGAATTCCTGATCCAGGGCTTGGTGTCCCGTATGAAAATAGTTATCCTTGCCATCACACTCCTTATGGAAGTGCTGATTCAAATCATTGTATCTCAGGTGAAAACTGTGATCCAGGATATTATACTCCATGTGGAAACTGTGTCCTTGAGCATGATGATGCGTGTGGAAATGGTAATCCTGACCATGATTTTCCTTATGGAAATGGTTATCCTAACCACATTGCTACTTATGTAAACGGTGATCTTGAGCATGATATCGCGTATGGAAATGGTGATCCAAAGCATGATACTCGGCATGAAACTGGAACTCGTGATCCAGATCATGATACTCCGTATGGAAATGGTAATCCTGGCTTGGGTGTTCCTTATAGAAATGGTGATACCAACAACGATATGTCATATGAAAATGATGACCCTGAGCACGATTCAGCGTATGTAAATGGTGATCTAGAGCATGATGCTGCGTATGACAATGGTGATCCAGGGCATGATATTCTGTGTGGACAAGGTGATCCAAGATATGATACTCTGCATGGAAATGGTGACCCTGACCATGATACTCCGTATGCTCCTTATGGAAATGGTGATCCGGGACATGATACTCTGTTTGGAAATGGTGATACAGGGCGCGATACAAATGTTCAAACTGAACCTGAAAGTTCTTTTACGAATAGAATGCGGGAATGTCGTGGCACAGAGGACAACAACGGACTTGTAACTGGCGTTATCAATGGAATCCGCGGAGACATTGTCGATCATTCTTGTGGCAGCGATGGACGTGTCAATGACCTTACTGGTGACAGAGGTTACCGCGTGGGCCACGGCACTTCTGTCAATAATGACAGCGCTAGCGTGAGAAAAGAATGTACTGATGACGATCACAGGTATCTGAAACAAAAGAAAAGTCGTAAGAATAAGTCTCCGTCACGAACAAACGACGAAAAGAGACTATCCTGGTGGCGACGCCTTTTGTGTTGCGCCCCCTCACCAGAAGACTGAGAGTTCACTTGGGACTGTACTACAAGCACCGGTTGGGGGAATCGTTATTCTTATTTACGTGCCGTGGAGTATTTGGAGAACTTTTACATTTCGAAGTGTATTTCTGTGTACTTTGAGCTTCAATACAAGTATTTTGCGGCCATTTGGTTTTACGTTGTTTGAAGTCATGTTTCGCCTGGTGTTGACTCCCCAGTGTTCGTCAAAGGATAGTTAGTGTGGAGGTCACATACACTGTAGTTTGCCGCACGACTGGTTCTTTCAACCAAATTTTGTGCGCCATAGCCTTTAACGTTCACACAAATTGAGACGGCAGAACGGTCAAACTCAGGGAGGGGTTCCTAAAAACGTGCCGTCAACTCAGCCAGCTATTTCGCCACTCTCTCACACCGTCTCCAGAGAGTTATATGCCCTTTGTTGTATTGCCTCGGGCCAGCCTCCGGCTCCGATACGTACAAGGATTCACCATCATGATTCTGTAATCATTCAATAAATGTTTGAATTCCTCGACAGGTAAAGAAGTTTTCAATGAACAACTGGCAATATAAGTCACTGATTTCCGCCAAATCTCCAGAATATGTAGTTAAAAACGGCACCAAACCTAATTGATTCCATGTGAAATCGGCACCATAATTTGATATTCATCAACTAACTCGTAATGGATTAATTGTCAAGACGTCACTTTTTCACCATACTTCTTTGACAAAGTGCAGTCAATGTCAAACGTACCGTTACCACCCGACCCGCTTTGCATTGCGCTCTAGTCAAAGACGGGGATTCGACAATAAGAGGAATTTCTGAAAATAGCAAGAAAGTGTTCGGAAACTGGTGTTGGGTCATGACTTCACGACATCAAAGCTTGAATATTGCTTGTTTGGTTTCAAATTGACTCAATTCATACTCCAGTCCGTAGAAAAGTTAAGTCTAATTTGTAAAGGCCATGGAACATAAACAGCTCAGGATCGTTCATTAGTTATAATCTTATCATTTTTAACAATTGCATTGCTAAAATTGGTACAAATGGCAGGTTAACAACTTTCGTTTGTGAACCAATGAATTAATTTGACCAACAGGAATCTAATCGAAAATCATCAAATTCCTCCCAGGTATAAAGAATCGTGATACAAATGGCATCGAGCGCTTGTCATTTGATTCCTTCAAAAAGTCCTTCACTTCCAATTCCAAACTGCGTCTTACGGCTGCAAAAACGATAGCGTGCTTTTCGGGCAAGCCACGACGAGTTTGCATCACACACTGGTGACCGTTCTGGACTTTCTAATAGTTGAAAGATACTAAACCGTGTTTGGGAGATTTCAACAATGCTGGTTATTTCACCCACTTATGCAATAAAAGTATTTTTCGACTAAGGCACTTCCCCACAGTCACTAAATTGGATTTCGTGTTTTGAAGTAATAAGCGGTCTTTCCATAAAACGTTAGGCACGCTTATCTCTTTAGCAGACTTTGTAAGGAAATTGCTCGAAACTTTGGAGGATAGACAATAGTAACAGAGCGTTATTTCCTTTAAAACAAGTTCTATGATGTATTTTTAATAGATCAGACCCGAGTTTAGTGTCTTTTTAATGGAAAGGCAGTTTAATATGTGTTTATCTGACTACTCAGAACACTGTGTAGCAAAGTACAGGAACCATTATCAGCCCTTCGTCGTAACATTTTTTATTAAAATGTGGCAAAAGAAAAAGGTACATACATAGGAAAACACATAATGTTATCAATAACATGATCAAATTTCATTTGATACAAATGTTCTCTGTCAAATATCAAATCGCTGTTACAGTTTTCTAAGTCATCATTTCGTTTCCTATATATGCAATTTTGTCCTTTTATAACCAATTCTGCAATGGTGGAACATTTTAAAACAATTCCTAACAGAGTTTTGGAGCAGTGTATAAAGCACAACATCTGAACTTCTCATGTGAATCCGATAAAACCGTTTTTTATATATGGCGGGGTATTTGTTCTGTAGTTTGCCAATTTTGGATATTTCTCTAGGGTCCAATTTAGCACTCCGCTGAGGCTGATCTCTGACAATTACTTTTTCGCCGATAACGTTGTACGCAAAATCACGCAAGATTTCACGAGATATGTCGCCATGATTAGCAACTGAAGTACGTGATCTCACTAGCTGATCTCGAGACTGTCTTATATCTAAGAACCCAACCCAGACCCGCGTTGTCATTCCATCAGTGTGGCAAACGACAGCAACTGTGAACCAACGGAAAATATGCAAACACTTGTAACATGGATTCCGCGTGGCGTTGTCCTCCGTCTATTTCCGTTTCTGCCGAACGTAGAAACGCACGGGATGAAATCGGCAGATGCAAGTTTTCAAATGAACAGAAAGAAACGTCACAATGTGAAGTATTTTTTCAGTTTAACCCGATTTTGTTTTCCTTTACACATGAAAAAAAGATTAAGATTCATTTACAAATGAGTGACAAAGTGCCTCTCAAAGTTAGCATAGTAGGTGGTGCTGCGTGGGGGTGCGCGTTGGCCACAATTATTGGACAAAATGTAGCAGCAAACCGGAAGTTTGACGACCAAGTGACAATGTACATGTTGGAAGAAGACATAAACGGACAAAAACTCAGCGACGTTATCAACACTACACATGAGGATATCAAAAATCTTCAAGGACATAAAATACCAAAAAATGTAAAAGCGCATACCGACGTGAAAGAGGCGACTAAAAATGCTGACGTGTTAATTTTTGTTTTGCCCTATGAGGCGATAGCCAGAACTTGCGAAGAACTTAAAAACGTTGTCAAACCTTGCGCCATTGCAGTATCTTTCATTAAGGGCGTTGATGTCAAAGAAAATGGCCAGTTGCGCTTCGTATGTGAGTTCATCAAAAGTTATATCGGAGTTGAGTGCAACGTTCTCATGGGTGCCATTAGCCCCCAAGAATTGGCCTCAAACACCTATTGTGAGGCAACCATTGGATCCGGAAACTTGAGTCACGGACAAATCTTAAAGGACCTTATGCAGACGGATAACTTGAGACTTCGCATCGTCCGCGATTACGAAACAGTGGAGTTGTGTGGAGTGTTGAAAGAGATCGTTGGAGTAGCGGCGGATGTGATCAGCTGCGTGGCGACGAATGAGGATCCCAATACACCTGTGGAAGCGATAGGTAAAACAAGGTAGCCGCGGAGAGAAAATATGTTCTTGAAACCATGCACACTATTTTTTTTCTTTAGGCCCATCTCCTCCGACCCCTTGTTCTTAAGAAATTGACATTTTTACCCAATTAAATCACCAATGGTTGCATTTGATTCACTTCGCCAATTTCATCAGGCGAAGACACATCTGTTTGGTACCAAACGCCCTAAGTTGTCATCGAGAATCGATAGAACCGGCGAAGTAAAACACGTATTGTCAATGATTGTAAGGAGTTCACGCCCTCACTCATCGAATCTGGTTTCGGAAAAGATGCGCGGGTGTTTGCCATTCGCAAGTCAATACTTTCCATTTAGTATAACAGATTTTGATCTGGGGCTTTAAAAATTGCCATGTGCAAACGCCAATGCGCCTCATTCACCAACAATGTCTTCTTGAACTTGCTGAACTTGCTGTGCTGCAAATGTGTGACAACGTAGGTTTTATGGAGCATCTGACAAACACAGCTATCTCCTTTATATAATCGACGCATCTTAAAATGTCACACAATCAATTTATGGCTGAAAAACGCATTTTCTAGGCTAGGTATTACTTCTTGAAGTTGTACTTTTGAAGGTTATTACACGCATTTTATTCACGTTTCATTGTAGTTGATTAATATAATTATGCGAATTTAAACAACAGCACAGCCTAGTCTGGTACATGGCATATGCATGTAATGTGTTCGAGGGATGTTGTGAGATGTTCTTCAGGACTAGGCTGTGGCACCAGAAATTTTTAGGAGGTCCCGGCGTCGACCTGACTCTTGACTGGAGCCATTTTATTTCTTCAGACTGGACTCGATACGGTGACAACACCAAGGCCGCCGTCATACGTCTAGGTCTCATGGAGATGATCCGATTCGTCGAGGAGTTCTACCCGTGTGGTAAGATGACTACATTTATGGAGAGTTGCGGTTTGGCAGACTTGATCGCTACCTCCTACGGTCGAGGAAACCAGAAGATAGCGCAAGACTTTCAATTGTCGGAGAAGTCGCTTTCAGACGTGCAACGCCAATTGTTACAAACTGAACGCAACATTCTGGGTGCCTCTGTAGCTGCCTCAGTAAACACCGTCTTAAAAGCCAGGAACAAGGAAAATATGTTCCCATTGTTTACTGCCATACATAAAATTTGCGCAGGGGAGCTGTCGGCTTCAAAATTCTTGAGCTGTTTGGGAAATCACCCGGTACACCTGGCTCCGCCGGCCACGAACACAGATTGAATGTCATGCTTAGTAAATGAGTAGAGTGTGTTTAAGTTTCAAGTTACGTGTAAGGACAATCCACAAAAGGACGTATTAACGAGTTGCAGACAATTTAAGATTATGAGTTTAAAACAATTACTTTGTTACTGCGCACGCGCTCGAACGTGAAGTTGTGCCAATACCCGAATCCATGCCAAATGAATGAATAAAACCAATAAATAAGCTTGCTGGTCCTACTAAAAATAAATAGAGATGAGGGACGTGCAATACTCTACAAACAAGTAAGCCTAATGCAAAGTAACGCGCAAGCGCCGTGTTTGCCTGTGAAACCCCCGTGTGCTGGCCAAGCTGAGAATCGACGCCTTGCTCATGCGGTTTGGACCTGTCCAGGGATGTCTGTTCGGGTTTTTGTGAAATTACGTGCTAAGCACATTCGACTGATGAACTGCTCAGCTGTCGACAATAGTACTGGAAACTAAGAACACCAAGGAAGTGCAAAGACAACCTTTCCAAGCAATGAGTTTAATTTTATTTAATTAAGGATTTATAAAACGTTTTTTTCTACTACGGTTTGTGAGTCTGAATTTCATCAATGTCTTTGAGAGTTATTTTAAATATGCAAAAATCGTCTATACACGTAAGTGTACTTTATTATTTGGAGATCGGATTATAGACTTTTTCCAACTTCAGGCTGCAATTAAATTCACTGAAACATCAATTCTTACAAGATTAGCTTCTAATCGTCAAAAATCATCTATGAATCTATCGATTTTCGTAGAGTACACAAACAAGTAAATCAGAAACCAACGTATTTGTTTACAAAAACGGAATGTTATAAGCAATATCCGCATGCATGCTTGCAGACTTTTGACAGGTATCCGGGGGAATACGGCAGATAGGGCATCCGTATCAAGTTGTATTTTGCTCATTTCAATGATACCTATAACGGTTTACGAGGTAAACTTGAACTCCAGTGACAAAACAAAATTCTGAAATCTTTGTTTATGATTGCGAGAATTCTTTAAGTACCCCTTTCGACATGTACACTGTCATCACAAATAGTAGCATAGACAGCGGTGTTTTCCACAGGTGGGAATTCCTTACAAACACCTCATAGTAATTAACCATCTTCAATAGAGATGCTATTCTTGTGATACTAAGAGAAACAGTAACATTATTTTATAACTAATCGTCGGAAATAATCCTTTTGTGTAATTCAAAATAGTGGTTTTCACGTTCTTCAAAATTCCACGGCCTTTCGATCGCGGCAATCCTACTGTACTTTTTCACAGTTTTGGTTGTTTCGGTCGAATGGCTGTGCTGTGCACGAATGTTTTTGTGTTTTTTTTTTGATGAATTTGGAATCTCAACTTCCATCGTGGATACTTGGCAGTGTCGGATTTGTATGTATAGATGGACAAACGGACATTTTCCCCGAACTGCTCCACCGAGAGAGGGTACCGTCTGAAATGGGACACCTTGAGATGGAAGGCTAAACATCATTGAGCTTGGAAAAAAGAGTGACAATGAATTCCACCGTCGTGTGGTCCCAAAATGATGCAGTCAGTGACCTCCTTCAACATGAAAGCCACAAAAAAAAACAAAAAATAGAGGTAATCGATTCCGTGAGCGGCCCCGTAAGAATTTGTCAATAAAAACACAAATAGGGTGGCCACTTGAATGTCATCAATGGGTTCCTTCAAAGGGCGGGGCCCCTAAATATGAAAATATCTATTTTTTCAGATATCCGGAAATGCACAGCAATTGATGTTATCAGTCAGGTCATCAATTTTTCTCAAGTAATGTACAGTTTCGAGAAAAAAAATAAAGCGAAAGTTGTCTCCGTTATCTTCTGCCAGAGAGGGGCATCTGGAAAAATATACTTTTGCATTCGCAAAATTGACTTATTGAATTTATAATCCAATAAATTAGTACACAAATTTTCTCGATTTTTCGGGGACCCTAAAGACAATGTCATGGCCATGGTCCTCAAAAGGTAGGGCCATGCACTGATGCAGAGTTGTTTTAAAAATGTTCTCTTGAATTTTCTCTCTTATCAGTATTTCGCAGTCTTTTATTTCTTGACTGTCCCCGGCCCCACGCCTATGTCGGTTGCCACGGTTTAACAAATCTTTTCGGGACCGTACCCCCCCCCCCCGCTTCCTACGGCCCTGCTAATGGATATTCTTATAATTTTAAACATACTCATTGCACACCTTTTGCAATGCTATCGTGGGCGCATTTCAACGATCCACGTTGCTCTTGTTGACTGTGTTTATATCTACTTAACCGCTTGCGAGGTCACAATTTGGCGTGCGTAGTCCTATTTTACAATCGACAATTGGACCACTGCTGTGCCTGTCTATCTTTAGAGTTCTTTTGCGAATTTTCATTTAATTTTGCGGGACAGTGTTCTTAGAGAGAAGACGACGTGGGTAAAAAACTGAACAAGTAGAATCTTCACAGAATTAGTTTTATTAACGACACTCTTTCTTGAGTAACTATAAATTATTTATCGGCGCTCGGGAAAAATTGTTGTTCTGCCATGTTATTCTCGCTGTTAAAATTGTGATGCGTTCTTTTAGGTCGGCTTTCAGTGGTCAGTTTCTTTTTTCCCCAATTCTTCAATCAGCTCCTCTTCTACAAAGGATAGTTATGATGATGCTTCACCAGAGAGCCAGAACGCACGTTTTTTACTTGACTAAAACGTCAAATTGGAGGAAATGAATTTCATTTTATTCTAAAACTTACGCAGAGCTCAAAAGCGTGCAAGGTGGTTGGTTTGTGGTTAGATTTATAAATTTTAAATGTTGATCTTCGTTTAATTGTTTATAAGTCACATACCGCAGCAGAGTCTGCATGGTGAAGTAAAACTCAAAAGCGCCGCGTTTTACAAAGCGAAGTGTCCTGTACCGCACAAAAGATTTCGGTAGATTAATCGGCATAAGACGACCTGCATATGCCGGATCTGTGTAGGCCTACAGTCGATATTGACCGGCAATCGATAAAACAGCCTGTTTATCATTGTGGTTTCAATCTCCGGCGCCGGGTCATGTTCAGTCCCCGGCGGTCCTGTTTTTTTTTTTGTTTTTTTTTTGTGGTGTGTCGGTCCCATTTTCTGGTGCGGCGGTCCCATTTGATTCCTGTAGATCCTGTTTTGTGGTGAGTCGGTCCGATTTGGAGGACCGGCGGTAATGTTGTTTCTCACCCGTGAAGTAATTTTCTCGATTAATACCATCATCACTGGAGACAGCGTTGAACACTTTTAATCTTGATACACCTTGCTTTGGTAATTAAAACGAATTCACCGAGAAATGTTCTAGAATAAGAAAACGTGTTTAGCCACTCGTGAATACAATCGGTTGCGTTTGGCTGACAAAAACAAAACTAGGAAACTTAAGACTTGAACTACTCTGTTTAAGGCGTATTAAAACAGTACGGAGTGGTCGAAGACAGAATGTGTATAACGATATATTATCGGTTTTACGGTGGACGACGCTCTGGCTAAAGGTATAAAACCACAAAACCCGCTGTTTTTTTTATTTTATTGCAATTCTCACAGTTGTCTCGCCGTTGGCAGTCCCTGAAATCGTGGCCGTTGGTTAAACCACTTAAAATTGGTTAAAAATTTCGACTGGGTTCCACCAGCAAAGCGCTAGACTTAGTGTCCTCGGGGTTGCGGGTAACTAGAAGCCATCAACTAGCTAGACAATGAGAACTCTACGTAATATCTGCATATATTTACTAAGGGCCTTAACTTCTGATACCTTGGGGCTCCCACACTAACCCCTTAATTCGACACTGATTAACTGTTGTTCCCTCTCTGTACCTCCATGGAAATGCAAAGTATGGTTTTAACTTAATTCCCATTTTTGTTTTTGTTTTTTGTTTTTATTTTCGTCTTTTTAAATGGATTTTATTATTTCGTTACTTCAATACAGTGCTATGATTTTTATATGAAATAATAATTACTTGAATGTTTTTGTTATGCTATGTTGTATTGCCATAGTCGGTGATAGTAGCTTTCAGTTAGTGTTTAAACGGTTTTTATATCCGCTCCTTTTTACACATTACATATATCATAGAAATCTAGCCCAGGGGTCTAGTCCAAGTAAAATGACTTAGATAAAACAATTCTTAAATTTCAGCCTATCTTTTAAGACAAAACTTAAATTTGTCTCAAGTCCCTTTCACTGAAGAAAGAGATCTTAAAAATTTGACTTCAGCTTTTGACTCATTTTTTGTTTTAATTTTGATTAAGTTATTGGATGGGGAGTTTCAAAGTTTGGAAACTGATACAAAAATGATAAGTCAGTTTCTTGAAACGGGACCCCGGTCCAGATTTTTATGCATATATGCACAATAGAGGGCAGCACAGTCGACATTTGCTTACCCATAATTCTTTTTATCCGTTTTGAAAATTTCTGGCGCCAGGTGCCCTCACAAACAAATAAGTGTCATTCATTTGATGTTGCCGAGCTGTTCTCGGTGACAGTCTCTGCGCTTGGTGGTCGTCTTCGTGGACAAATGATTTATTTTACGTTATAAGTGCCATTAGACTACTACGATGGAAGATACCGATCAAGTTGACAGGGGTCACCGTGCTTCCTACGGCCGTGAGTGTTGCCTAGAGTTTTACTACCGTTTGATGATCCTCACCTGACGATCCATTTCTCGCCCCTTTGGTTGTCGCTATGTAGTTGACATCCTGAAAAGTGACCTAAAACAGTTCGAAACGAGGGCAGTGCATTGCAGTAGCTCAACTGGAGCTTTTTAAAGCCTCGGAACTCTTGTTATTCAGCATCTTTGCGAATATCTTTGGGAGGGAATGGTTTTCACTAACCGGGCATCATTTATCATGTATTCTTAGTTGTGCATACAGTCAAAATAGTCACATAGTAAAAAATTAGACATTCACTCAGTTGAACCCAGTGCTGCTCAGTATGTTCTTACTACTATTTTCTAGCCACTGCTTTTTTAATCAGCGTAAAAATCAAATTTTCTTTTTTCCCAGGAAGTTTTTTGCCTGAATCTGGGAGAAATTAGTGGTCCCCGACAGTACCTACTTCTGTCACGCGTATGACCCTGATAATAAAACTCAAGAAACTGCTGAAAACTATTGCTCGTGATCAGTTAACTTCTATTTTATTGCAAGAAATATTGTAAATACAACTTAACAAGCATTCTTGGTATACAGTCACGCATTAAAGGATTTTATCCAGGGGGGTCTGATAGGCGTGGGTGCTTGCAATTCCTGCATTACAACAATGTAACAGAGGGAGATCTGAGCCCCTGGACATCCTCTCTTGGTCTTGATCTTGAAAACTTGATCTTCGTTTTCTTTGTTACTGTACGGATTATGTTTTTACCAGCACTCCCAGCACTGTACCTTTAACGACATGCCTGTGTGGAGTCCGTCACACAGCTGTTGCTACCTGTCGCATGAATACATTCATTTGAGGAAGAGGTAAAATAGCATGCACGTAGCTCACCTGGCATTTCTCTGTTCATTTTTTAAAGCAAGGGATATTTGGCACTAAGTAGGTCTGGTGAGTATGAATTATGTTTTTATGTGTTCTTATAAATTCATGACATTACATAGCATTTGTCTGAGTGAATGGCTACGGCAGTTAAATTAAGAAATACTCTGATCAGACTATAGGAATATTTATGAGCATGGGTGTTTAAAAACAAAGGTGAAGGGTGCAGGCTATTAATTGAATGTGTGGTGCCACCTCCTTGCTTATTTTTGGAGAAATCTCCACAACAATCAATGGAACTGAAATTATGTGTATTGTCGCTTTGAAGGAACCAAAAGTCCTGACAGCGTAAATTTTAAAGCTTCAGAGTTTATTGCGGTTGGCCAACCCTAAATTTGCAGATTCAGAAATGGTGCATGGAGGCAGTGTCTGGGAATTAAAATTGATTGGAAATGGAATAATACTGCCATTTGATTTTAACGTTAGTATAGCTTCTGTAGACCGCCTAGAACCAACTGTGCAGATTTTGTGCATATGTTTTTGTACTATGGGTGCCATAAAACTTTCTCTCTCTATCCCTCCATCCCCCCTCCCTCCCTCCCGACTCCCCCTCCGTCCCTCCCCGACTCACCCTCCTCCTTATCTCCTTTCCCCTCTCTATTTCTCTGTTGTACAACCACAAAAAATTAATGTCATTTGTGACCGTGGCAAATTTTAATCAAAATATTGTACATCCACCATTGTGTGAAATGGGATGTCCCGCAGTAATAGTCACATTACCTGAACAGCACTTGATTGATCTTTGTAGATGTGGATGATGCCGAGAGAATGTCTGCTGAAGAAATGGACGAGAAACGTAAGCAGAACATCGCTTACGAATATCTGTGTCACTTGGAAGAGGCTAAAGTGTAAGTGTTTAGTTCGGTGTTTCAGTCCATTTGTGAATACGATAAAAGTTCTCTAGTTTGGGAAGCATTTTATTTTGGAGCTTGCACCAAATTTTAGAAATTAGACAATATCACCCATAATAATAATCATTGCAGAACACTATGAGGACGCATGAAAATGTTGCACCAACGGCCATTTTTTTACTAGGAACTGCCACGTCTGTTTTCAGACTCCGTTCACTCAAAACGCCGCATACATGAGAAATGTGATGAATAAAAAAATTGAAGTGACCCAATCTTCGCATTCTAGAATTTCAATTTTGGCGTCCCAAAGTTTAGAGACAGATCCACTGCAGAGAACTTTTAACGTAGTCTTCTTTGGACATAGGGCATCTTGGGATTACCACACAGTCACCACTTGGCCTCCCTAAATCCACCCATTCTTATTGAGCGATGTCTTAATATGTCATTGATATGTACTTCAGTGTTTCAGTAATGCATCATTACTAAACACCGAGAATAGGAACCTGTGTCATTTCCAGTGGAATGCGAAGGAAAGTTTACACTGCATTTCCCGTTTCAGTTGTGTATCAGTAGTCCTCGTCAGGCATGTGTATCTTTCACTCAATCTGGGCCCAGGCATGTGTATCTTTCACTCAATCTGGGCCCAGGCATGTGTATCTTTCACTCAATCTGGGCCCCCCCCCCCGAAAGGGATTCCAAGAACACTCCTTATCAGTGTTGCAGTGCTATAAACACTTCTTCCCGCTTACAACTTCCTGTCTAAAGTGTTCATTACTCAGATGATTAAAGGGTTCAGATAGAACTGATAGTTTGTTATTGCTTGAGACCATACTAACCCAACATGTCAAACTGATAGTTCGTTATTGCTTGAGACCATACTAACCCAACATGTCAAACCAAATTATTGAGTTGGATTTCAATAACGGTAAAATCTCACCAATTTCGGACAAAAATAATTGCCAAATTGGCATTTTTTCATTTCCCAAAGGATTCTAAACATGGTCACAATTTCTAAGAGTCGTCGTCCAATGGTATCTACAATATAGATCATTAAAATGGTATAGCATTTATTTTGTGCTACTTATCTTTTATGAAAGAATGAAAGAATAAAATTTCATTTGTCGGCCATATTGGTGACATTTTACTGCAATAACTGTCGGTGATTCCCAAGCCCATCAATCACTTCTGATCCACGTAAGAAACAAGTTGAAGCCAATTTTGTAAATGTAAAGTAATTTTTTTACAAAAGGTGGATTTGTAGCAGCATTTAAATGTTTTTCCTTAATTTCTTTTAGTTGGATACAGGCATGTATAAATGAAGAGTTACCTGCCACTACAGAGCTGGAAGACGGTCTCCAAAATGGAGTCTACCTAGCCAAACTAGGTCACTTCATGGCGCATGATGTGGTGCCACTAAAGAAGATTTACGATAAAGATCAGGAAAGATGGAAGGTGAGAGCTAGAGTGATTGACAGCTGCCAATCTCGGCACCCCTCGCTCTCTTCCACACAATGTGAAGGCGAGGGGTGCCAGCGCACATTCAAATTCAAACAAATGCAATACCCGGTCAACTGCGATTATTGGTTCTCAAGACAATTCCAAACAATGAGACGACAATACAGTTTTCGCCTAGTTGACAGTACATCCATATCAACGACTCCTTAGGGAGTGCCCACAAGCTACTGATTCCCTATAACCTGGCCTGCTACTTGAAGCGTCCTGGACAACGCACTAGGCTTCCAAACAAAAAGCTTGCACCGAAAAGCATCCGACCCAATGATGTCCCTAGCCTTGGTTTCATGGGGTGCAAGAACTTGGTTTTTGTCTTTAGTCCACATGCTCTAGTTTTATCTCATTTCTATTTTGTTGCTGTAGGGATTTGTTTTCAGTCGTGTGTTACCTGATATGTTGTATTAACTCTGTGCATTCCTACATCTGTGTTTGTGTTTGTGTATGTGTGCGCGTGCGTGTGCATGTGAATTGACTATGGGCACTGGCAGACATTTGTATTAAAAATTATTGTATTTCATGGAATTCGTCTCGTTTTATTGAAGCTATAGTGTCTGCATTGTGACAAAGTCTGGACAGGGGAGATATGTTGTTTGTGCCTGCGAGTGTGTTTGTTTGTGTGTGTGTGTGTGTGCGCGCGTGTGTGTAGTCTTTGAATTGACTATAGACCCTGGCAGACACTTGTATTAAAAAGTATTGTATTTCGGGGAATTTGTCTCATTTTACTGAAGTTATAGTGTCTGAATTGTGATGAAGATCAGAAGTCTGGACAAGGGAGATCAGTATGAAAACAATGATAGCGAAAACAAATTTTATAATTGCAATCAAAAAATAAGGGTACCCATGTAATGAACTGCTTCTGATATGTATGAGTAGAAAATGAAATCTTGGTAATTCATATAAAACTGAATTAAGAAATGAAGGATTGTTGCACTTATTAGCGCATTAAGGTATTAATTGATTTCCGTGAATTCCGCTCAAGATTTCTAGGTTGATGTGTTTACAAGACGAAATATGTAAACTGCCCCTGAAACTATGTAATTCCATTTTATTTGCGGTGTGGTGCTGATAAACACTAGTGTGGGAACGTGAGGCTGCGTTTGCTTAGGAAAATTATATGATTTTCAAGCTGTCTCCTGGAGCAAATAGCAAATAAAACATGAATTAGCTTCTTGCCAATGGAGGCCTTGTCAGAATCTTCCCTAACTAGAGAAGATTTTGATCTTGAATGACGATATAAAAAGGAAAATCCAAAATTGTTATATGACAAGTGCCGTTGAATCCAAGTTCTAGTTCTCCACATGGTGAAGAATAAGTTAAAACTTACGACAAACATTGCCTGTTCTCCGCATGTTTTGTACCAAAATGTTGTATGAAACTTTAGCCATTCACTGCAATTGGTCTAGCGAAAGTGCCCTGTACACTTGCCACTGGGTCTGATTTAACTATGCTGGTTGTATGGTAAAACTAACGTGTACTGTCTCATGTTACAGATACATTAATCTAGTTCTTCTTACTGTTGTTGTTTATTGCTTATGATAGTGGTATTGCCCTTGGCTTTGACTGACCTTATCACTGAGGTCATCTCAAGTGGCAGTCTGCTTAAACCATTTAAAGCGGTACATCACCATTCTTTACTGAATGGTAAAAACATTTCAGTGTTAGCCCAAAATTGATGGTTTGCTTTTCTATTCTTCTTTGTAAGTTACACCTAGTGGAGGCTGGGAAAACCCAGGCTCAATTTCATGAAAGTAACTTGTGACTTAAGGCAGAAATGTGGTCTTGTGCTCCCCACGAATATTTTAGGAAATTAAATTAAATCTCACATGAGCAAAGGGCCACTAACCGCTAGTTACTGTGGTAATTTCTATATGTTATTTCTGGCCTGTGATGCACTCATAATTACATGGCTAACATTTGTTGCTAAGCAACAGTGAAGTGGGAGAGTAAGGCCAAAATTTCTAAGTATGAAACAGGTCACTAATATGTATCCAATGAACAGTGACATCATCAGGGGTTGTAAGGCATGCTCCGTACTCTTTTAATGATGTCGTACCCATTTCTTCGTGCGTGAGTTTTTATTTTTACCTTTAGGCATGAGTTGCAATGAATCTTTTTAATTGTTGAGGTCAGTTAAAAGGTATGGGTTTTTTGGTGTGATCTTTTCATTTGCCCTTTAAAAGTGCATTTTAACAAGGCTCGTGTATTTTTAGTTAGAATTTAATGCTGTTTTTGCTTTGTTTAGCTAGCTAAAAATGAAAATCATATTATTTCCTTTACTCTCAAAGAATCGGTTTCATAAATATACCCTTCCGTGATAGGATTCCATTTCTCTGTTACCAACTCAAGTCACAGGCAATGCACATATGCACAATTGTTGAATTCGCATTGTTTAGCATTGGCCAACCCCTCTAAACTCGGATAAAACCTGAAGTGTTTTCATTAGTCAGTGATGGCTTTGATGTTCTTGTTAGTATCAGAAATAGTAGTAACAAGGTAAAAAAGATTGTGAAACCCAGTTTATGAGATTAAAAGGCCTAACTCAAATTTCTTTCTTATCAAGCTAAACAGAACAAAATACAAGATGGTGATTTTGCCCCATGCAGGGAAACTGAACATCTCTTATTATAGTCAAACCATACGAAGTGAAAATGAAATTTATTTTGTTACATTTTTAAACGGAATTTTTATTTTTACCTGTTGTTGATGATTCCCACTATAAATACTGTTTTGTAATTACCAGGGTACAAATTATTCGACACATTCTGATCGTCAAGACACCAATAACAGTGGTTTAGGTTGGAGTCATCTGACAGTAATTTTAGATAATTTCACACAAAAATAATTGCCAAAATTCTTGATTTTCATGGCATCTACACGCTACAATCCTTGTTTGAATAGACTAAAATGCTCTTAACGTTTACTTTTGTGGATAAATTTGACAAAATAGAATCTCACTTGTCGGCCTTATTGTGTACTGAGAAGAATTTCCTTACCTTGTGTTTTTGCCCTGGAATTGTTATTTTTAGCTCATGTTAGTGTTCCTCATGTGTTAGCTATTCAGACTAACAACAGATTGTGGGCTGACTCAGACAATAACCAATGACCTGAATGTTAACCCAACACCACAAGTGTCCACCATATTTTTTCATGCACTACCATAGCACTGCATGCAATGTTGTGCAGCATGGTCTCTGTCCAAATTTCGCTAACTTTGGAACCTCTTATTCTAGTACATTTTTAGCTTGGATTGTACTGTGTATGGTATGTCATCAAGCAACATTGGTAAATTTTCTATTATTAGCAGTGAACTAAACGACTTTGTAAAGTAATTTTAAGACAATTTTAAGTTATTTTTGTGCAAAATAAGTCAAGAATTACCATAAACAGTTCACCAAGAGAATGCGACGCGACCGACCGGTTCCAAAATATACAGTACACAACAAAAGTATTCAGACAAATTACCCAGAATTCCCTATCATGACAGCTGGACGAAACCCAAATTCATCATCTTAGAAGCCTTCCCTCATGACGTGTATTCAATAAGTACCAAGTTTTATACACTCTTCTGTAAAATACTGTTAATAATTGTTCCACTTTTGCATGAAAGGCGAGCAAAAAGTAGGACTTTGACAGTTTTTATGTAAAACTCAAATATTACATTAAACGAAAATGAAATCAATTAATTTATAAAACTGTAAATTACATCATTTTTGAGATTTCCTCTAGATTATATTTATCAAATGAAATTTGGTCATCATGGTTATTGATGCCGTTGTTATGGTAAATTTTACAAAACACAGTGGTCATGTGACCCACTTAACGTCAGATTAATATCAGGTGTGGCTGAAAGTATCTACCTTTACTGATTAAACACCTATAGCTCTGTAGATCTTCAGCTTAACACACACACTGGTGGACAAGGTCTTACATGACCTGAACTATTGAATGTTGATCTTGCTCAGGCCTCTGCTGTTGACCTAAATACATAACAGATCCACCTGACTTGACCTAATTTATTATTATGGGCAGGGCAGTAATGTATTACATTGGCTGATGGTTAATCAATAATCTCTGTTGAGTTTGGTCTTGTTGGTTGCATAATAACATCAATTTTTAGGGATTCAGTGTAATACAGCAGCCAATGGAAGAATTTGCTGGTAGAAAGTTCCTAAGAGCTCATTTCCTTCATCTCTGATGGCTTTATCTCTTGTCTAGACAGAGCCCCAGGCCAAAGTCATTATTGTAGATGTAAAAGGAAATTGTCATTTACAATCAGATTTCAACTTCAATTCTTGCCACCATGCAAAGCTGCCCACTGTAAAAATTCTTCAGTTTGAGACACAATAGGGTGGACAGGGGAAATAATAGTTTGTCAGATTTCTCAGTAAAAATAATTTTTCAGGAAAATTTGCTTTTGACATGGTTTGTATGGCATAGCTATTTCCAAGCAACATTTGGTTCAATTTTAAGCATTTGCAACAATGTGGTAAACCTCTGGAAAATAGAAATGTGGCAATTTTAACAATTATTTTTTCCTATATTGAAAATTTTTAATGGTAATTTCAAAATCATTGCCATCAGTCAGTTAAGCATAAATTAAGATAAAATTTGTTCCCCCTCGTGTGACTGACCATGAAATACCCACGCCATGCAAAAGTGAAAGATACAGTTTGATAACTGTAGCTTTCCATCAGCAGAATGTAAACACAGACCAATTTCTGTTACCACCACTTCACCATTTCATGTCAAACTCCTCCAGTCTGTTTGGTTTAACACTCACCTATGGTATTCTGTATCATGCTATTCCAGAGACGATTTCCGATTTCCGATTTCCGAAGAGATAAATTGAACGAGCCATTTGTCTTCTTATCAGTAGCAATGTTTTCCACAACCTGTTTTGATTCATCACTGCCTGAGTTTGAATATTGCCATTACGAGCTTGGCTTACCTTGGCTTACGTGTGTCGAGAGTTTACAAACCTATGCTATAAGTTTGGAGCATCAGGGGGATTAGTCATCTCTTAAGCAAATGAGGATATTTTGGACTTTTGGTAGCAGTTCTATCCATTCATTTCAAGACTTAACCAACACACAGAGTCCACAAAATATGGACTTTGGAATTTTGTTATTCTGGTCGCTTTTGTGTTTTGGAGAACAATGAGTAGGTTGCACGACCAGTGCCCAGATGCATGAGACAGTTCCGAATAGGATTCAACTAAGTTCCCTAAATCTTTTGTGTATTTGTCTCATTCTTCACTCACCGATGTTACATTTTTCTAACATTTTAGCTCCTCTTTGTCTTATGAGACATTTTCTAATAATATAAACTGAGCCCTAAGTTAGTTCATAATAATTTGGGAGTTAGTCCTTAAATTTGATGCCTTGCATGAAAAGATTCCTACGTATGTCAAAAATTTACTTGGTAATGAAACTCAAAGAGCATAAGAAAAGACAATCGGTGTTTTCACAAGCCCACAAATACGCAGTACCGTAGCTTTTGGCAACTTAGTTGAGGTCCAATTTGGGACTGCTTCATGCAATCTGGCACAGAAGCCCATAGAAGGAAGTCTCCGCTTTCTAACTCAAGACTTCCAACTCAATAGCTATTCGGTCTTTTCAAGACTCCATGGTAGAAATTTTTTTCTAGTCACGCTGAATAGGAGAGTTGAAGAGCTAAAAGTACGCTAACATCCCACTAATTTTGGGTGAAATATGCGGGACACGTGAAATTTAATTTTTTTTATTTTCCCCTTGAAAGATATGTAGCAATAAGGTAATGCTTTTACATATTTAAGGTTTGTAACCATAGCTACCACCAGACAATACTTTGGAAAATTTCTGACTTTCACAACACCATTAGAAGTCTTTGAAAAATGAAAAAGGCGCAATTTTGGTATATTTCGCCCGAAATTAATGAGATGTAAAAGTGTAAGTATTTTTCATTCAAGTATACAAACCAGTTTTGCCATGTTATTCATTAACCCCTATGTGTATAAGGAGTTACTGACATTGGCTGATAAATTACTGACTGTTTGCTACTTGTTAGTTTACCCTGGTGTCTGGGTAAGCAACCACAAAATGTGAGAGTTCAACACCCACTCCTCGTGTGTCTGATACTGTAATTGTCATGTGACATCTTGAGTTCATTTCCCTTACAGCATGTAAAAAGTTTAATTAGTCCTTAGTGTTGAACTGTGTGAATACATTATATAGAGTCAGAACTCTGTACACTGCATGTATATTGCTAAATGAAAAACAAAATGTTGCTGTTGAGGAAAGAGTGGCTTGTGTTGACAAAGGTTTCAGTAAAAGTGGGCCAGTGATGTCATGACACCTACTGTGAAACCATTTGTTATAGTGTACAAGATAATCCAGTATTTTAGGTGCATTTCTTTCCTTGTATGAAACACTCTCATGAAATGATATGACTAACTCTAACCACCTGGTCTCAAAATTACCCTTGTCACGATTGCAATTAGATTTTACCATTGAAATTTATAGCCATTTTCCGATCTATAAGCGACGCGATGACATCTGCCCAAATGGTAACAGTAGTTGGCAGACTGTGTTGTATATTCTTATATAGATTCAATTCAATAGGATTTTTCCCAGGGCTTTTTGTAAATTCTTTGCGACAATCATGCCATCAAGTTGCCACTGTCGTGCAGTGGAATATTCAAATTATTCATACAAAAGTGTATAACATCTTGAAATGACCATGAATGAAGGAAGTTGTGTTTCGGCCCTGTCAACTTGGTCTTGCACACCCGAAAGAGAAATAAAGCCAAGAAAAAACTGTTGTG
>NMRA01000006.1:328676-377959 GCA_002633005.1 Phoronis australis | reverse complement strand
TGTAGAGTCAAAGAGCTGTCTCGCGGCGAGAAAAACCTAACCAAAATCATGTGTTCTTGAAAATACACGTCAATATCTCGTGAGGTCTTGTTTTTCTTGGGAGGTCGTAGCGTTATTGAAGTTTGGTGAGAATTACCATTTAGAATTAGGCTTACGGAAAGACACTTTTGTGCTATCATAACGCTAAAGAGTAGACAGAATGTTTCCCATTGACTGATCACTTGTGAATGAATGATATGAAGTCTAGTAATGGATACCCAACTATGGCTCAAGTTGTGACTTTTTGTCCCACCATGTTGCACAACAATGTTATAGGTGATATGGTTAGAGAATTTTGTTTTCTATCATTGCATGCATGGAAAAAGGCTTAAAGGACAATAGTGACTTACATTAAAAGGAATTCACTAGAGACTGTTCTTCCTTCCCCTGGTTTGTTGCCATTCTTTGAAGTGAAATATTCTACTTTTGTTTAAAAATGAATCATGATATGCGTTTTGTTTTTAGACGAGGGGCCTCCATTTCCGCCATACGGACAACATTAACCATTTCTTCCGAGGCATGGAAAAAGTCGGGCTGCCAAAGGTAAGGTGATCAGTGCTGTCTTAAAGTAAACTTGTTGTTTTTGTTGTTGTTGTTGTTGTTGTTGTTGTTTATGTTATTGTTGTTGGTGTTTTAGTCATGTTTTTCTTGTCATTCTTCCGGGTAGTTGTATATGAAAGAATACGGGAATAATTAGATATTTGCTTTGGGCATTTTTTTCAAACTGAGTGCTTCATGTATGGTTAACCAGTTGACTAGTCATGGAATCCTTAGAAAGCAGAATTGTACTGAAAGGATGAGTGAAATATTTTCTTGTGGGAGATTTTGCATTCTACGCATAGAGACTGAGAGACTGACGACGGAATAATAATTGAGGTGGGTATGGAGTACCAGACCACGATGCCCTCGGGAGGAATAGCAGTGTCTCAGTAGTGCAGACTTATAGTACAAACTTGCTTTGGTTTCTGCGAAATTCCAAAAATGTGACCTATCATTGATTTTCTGCTGTTCATCGCATGGCAAGGAAATCTCTTTTTTTACTTTGTAACGCAACTACGTCATGGCATAGACCTTGGTGGGTAGCTAGTTCACCCTTGGCCGAAATTCCTTTGCAAAAAAATAATTGTTTGCTCAGTAAAATGACATTAGATTTCACGTCTGAACACATTAAGCTATTGTAGTTCAGATAACAGTTGCCTAGCGAAATAATGTACTGTTCACACCAAAGCAATTATAACTTTTAAAGCCCATCTAAAGGTTAGAACTCTCGATCTGAATGCTTTAAACCCAGTTTTAAAAGTAATTGTAGCGCAGTTTTAAACCTGTGTGAGGGTGGTTATAACTGTTGTGGTAACACGGTCCGAACTCGGCAGTTGTAAAAATTATAACTCTGTAGGTGGCGCTGCTGTCAAGTATCTGTTGAAACAGTGTTGCACTAAGGCACTAGCTGGGGTGAATCAGAAAGCAGTAGCACTGGTGATTAGTGACTACAACCACAAACCAGGGTTACAACAGTTTGAACTGTGGGTGTGAATGGTAATAATTACATAACAGATACAACTATAGTAAGCATACGATTTTTTTCACATTTCCAATTCGGTGATAAAGGCACAATCGGGTAATAGTCCTTCAAGTCCCTGAGAATGCGTGACTGCCATTTTGCATTTAATAGGAGCTTTGTAAACTGAGTCTCACCTCCTTGCGAGCACCTCCACTCCATGAGAGGTGCTCCTCTATTTGTTTACACAGAAAACACCCCAAACACTTAAGGCCATTTCTCAATAGCCACTTCATTGGTCTACAATACCAGGCTTACCCATCTGATGTGTTGGGGATGATTATGCTCTGATGATGTGTTATTAAACACTTAGGCACTACAATAGCTAATGTTATATCCTCCAATATCTAGAGAGCCCAAGTGTATAGTGGTAACCTTGCTTGATTATACTGTTGAGGGCAGGATGCTTTCTTAGAAGTAGATAAAAATTGTCTGCAAGCACTTGTTAAAGAGGGGTGAATAAGCGGATGGAACAGTTGATGGAAGTGAAGCTTGTTTTTGTTGTTTTTTCTCAACTTAAGATAGGCTATGGTGGAAATTCGGTATTTTTGAATATTTCAATGAAAATAAATTATATGAATGTGAGCAATTGTGACGATATTTGAGTTTTTAAAAAGTGTCTATTTCAGCAATTATTTTCGTATGGCATTGACGAATTTTTACAGCAATGCAGCTGTGTTATGTTTTTTCATTACTTGATGTTTATAAACGGATGTGCCGTCTCCATTTTCAAAGCCGGCTATTTAGGACCCTTGAAAAATGTCTAATTTGGCTACCTTCAGAATATCATAGCTTAGAAATGGCTGATCAGATTCATGTGAAACTGTCAGATTCTGCATATATTTCATGCACTGTTCTCCGAAATGCTATTAGGAGTGTTTATAATGTGTTTCACTTTTGCATAAGGGATTATCAAAATGGGACTTTCAAATTTTTTTGAAAAAAACTCAAAATTTACATAAAATGAAAGCGAAATTAGAATTTGTAGCAATAACATTGTTACGATTTCTTCTTGAAAATTTGTATCAAAAGAAATTTGGTCATGTTATTGTCACGACTGTTTTGCTATGACTGTACCTTTCTTTCTTGCTAATTTTTATTGAGAAGGCGTGGTCACATGATCCTCTTATTGGGAGATCGGTATTAAGTACAAAATCATAGTCTGCAGGCTTCTGCTTTCCTGAATTTAAATCTGTACACCTTATTCACGCTGTCGCCATTTTAGCATGCGCGCACCCAGCCTTTAATATGGGGTGGCTTGAATTTCCGACGATGTGGACCTTTTACCTACAAAAAAGGCGAAGGACAAAAAAAAATGTTTGCGTCTCTTTAGTGGACTTTTTGTTTCACTGAGGCGGACCTTTTTGTTCACTTCGCCAAATGGGGGACTCATTCGAGCCCCACGAGCCTCCCGCATGGGTGCGCACATGAGTAGTTGCGAGCCTCTTTTTAGGTTTAAAAAACAACGCAGTTGAAACATAAATGTAGGGAGAGAAGTGAAAAAAATCACGCTTTGCATTGTGATTAAGCGCAGAACGCATTGTTTTTAAAACCTAGAAAGAGGCTCACTTTTAAAATGGCAACTGCGTGAATAAGGTGTATATTTTTGTAAGCATTGGGCTAACTACACTGACTTGTGGATGAGGTCCTATATATGGTCCTATATATGGTCCTATACATGGTCCTATATATGGTCCTATATATGGTCCTATACATGGTCCTATACATGGTCCTATATATGGTCCTATACATGGTCCTATATATGGTCCTATATATGGTCCTACATAACCGTTACTGCAACTACCAGGCGGTAGTTTCAACTTGGTTGATGATGTTACTTCCTTATGAATCAAGACTGAAACATGAAAATTTATATCATGTAATAAAAGTATGTTATCCGTTTGTAGCCGGCAGTGTGACTTTGATTATCTGATAACCGTGTGGAATTGCCTGCTTGTGTATTCTCCGGGTTTCTTTTGTTTTTCCTATCTCTCATCATAAAGTTTTCAGGGCTTGGAATTTTCGTCTCTTAAGAGGATTTCCTCTTTTTTGGCTTCGATTTCCTCTTTGATTTCCAATTATCTCTTTTTCTGCCTCTTTTTTATCATTACGCTGACTTTATTTGTGCAAACACATTTATTTCAGTTAAATTTTACAACACAAATATTTTCTTTCACACAAGCCTATTTATTTGTGAAATTATAAATCGCCTGATTTATGCTCTCTTGTGTCCTTTACAGAAAAGGATCAATGTAGTAAACCCAATTTGTTGAAATGATTTAGATTCCATTCTGGTTAAAAAGGTTATACTATGATGAAAAGAATCTAATATACGGAGCGTAAAGAATAGTATTTCACGTTTAGACTGCGTTTATGTATTGTTGAATTTTAGTATTACTCTTTACAATGATGCTTCATTTATCCTATACACTGTTATTATGTTCACACAGTGGATGGTATCCGACTCCGAAAAATAATTATACATAGCAAACATTTAAACATTGCCGTATTTGTGTTACTGCAACAGAGTACCCTATTTACTGGCGTTGCCAGTCGAGTTCAGAGATATTTGACGCCCACTTTTATGTGCATGTCTTCCAAATTTTTATACTTGAAGTGCCAAAAACTTAAGGTGATTGATATTTCAATTCTATGTAATTGTTTCCTAGTGATTATTTTAGCTAAATTTCAAACTTGAGACATGTCAGGATGACTGTTCTATTTTGAATGTTTAAATTTCTGTCACTTTCTGTGCAGAACAATTGCTGATCGGCGTTTTAGCCTAAGAGCAACTGCCACTGTTTAATTGTTTTAGTACAAACTTGGCTTACCGTAAAAAGATCTGGTGATAAACTGATATTGGTTTAGAATTCCAAAAAACTAATTTACCTCTGAAGACTATTATTCTTTTAATGAATACCACTCACAGACCTAAATAACAGTTTGTGCAAGCTGTCATGTTGACAAATGCAAAGAAATGACAAAAACTGAGACTTGGAAATGTTATGTTGATTGATAATCTTAGTTGTCCCAGAGCAAATGTAAGAACTGAGTTATCTCTTGACACAATATTGCCTCTTTTGTTTTCCTGTGTACATGCATTGTCTATGGACTTCGTCGTCTACCAAGCCCCCGTCGGGGAGGATAGACTCAGCTTTTTGTACCCTCGTAGTCAGGGAATAGCGTATTTCATCCGGGGACGATGTAATGCAACAATTGTTAATAACTAACACATTAATAACGTTATAGAAACAAATTCATTGAACTTATGGAGTAGTTCAACACAAACATCTTCAGTAGCCTTTCTTTTAGGTACAATGAATTACAGAGTTTGTCTTGGGCATGCCTTCCCCATATGGGAATTTTATTCTCTTGACATTACTCTGGTAATAGCTAAAACCTTACAACTATGAAACAAATGATAATATTTTCATGTATCTCTTCGCACCAATCTGCTGAATGCAACAGTTTCTACTCAGTGAAAGGTTATGACAACAATAATTGATTGTGTCTAGATTCCTCTGTCAATCGATATTCACTCACACACACACACACACACACACACACACACACTGACTCTGCATCAACAGTCAGTGCTTACTTCTGGTGGCACAGCTGTGATTGGGGTGGAGTTGAGAGGAAAGTGGGTCGGAGGTCGTGACCTGTGATCATGACTAATGCTAACATTAAAAAGTGAAAGGTGTTTTCTTCTTCAGGTGGTTAGGGTGTTCAGTATATAAACGTTTATAGGTTGTTTAATTATATATGACCTTTAGAGAAGGCCAGTTAGAGTTCTGGCTTTGGAACGAAGCAGTGACAAGTATACAAATTGATAGTTTTGTCATAAAAATGCGGTGTGATTTGTTTGCACTTTTACGTAACTTAAACTTTTCGTAGTTTCATGAACTTTCTGGCTGGGTGATTAGATATTCCAAGCGATATAATAACATAGTTATGAGGGTCGCTTAGAGGTTATCGGGGTGACAATAACTTGTTGAAGGAGGCATGGGATTTTTATCACTCATGGAAAGTCAAGTAATACGAAATACAATGTAACATGTTAGTAGTTACCTTGTATATGATATGGAGTTATCTTGAATTGATAGCTGATTGAAGCCTGGGTTTTTTTTAAGTGCCATGACTGCTGTGAGGTGATCGGTAATGAGTTTGGGATTCAAATGAGGCCCAGGTTTATTAACTAAGTTATGTCAAATGGACATTGGCTCCACTGCAATTTTGCCAAAGGCAAACTGATTCCCTCCCCTTCTATGTTGAAAGTTGTAATGTTCAATGCTCTGCACAACAAAAGGTTCAAAATTGACTGGAATTACAAAATTCACATAAGTGCTCAAAAGTTCTTGTCCTTACTGTGGGGACTTGGAATAAATGCATTGAAGTGGTACCAAAAGTCTAAAATGTCCCAGTTTGCTTAAGAAAATACTAATTTCGCGACACTTCAAACTGGTGAAATAGGTTTCAGACTCGACGCAAACCAGTCATACTCATTAATGCAAAATTCAAACTCAACACAGTGACGAGTCAGAGCAAGTTGGGAAGATCGCTGATGTTCTTTGTATGTGTGCACGTCTCCTGCCATAAAGTGCCTGTGTGAATTGCGGTAAAAATTCTTCAATTTGGAATAAAAATAATTGCTAAAACTGCCATACATTTATTTTTCAGAGTCTTGCCATTTTGTTACAAATGCTCAAAATTTTACTCATTCTCCTTGTTCCTGGAACAACTTGTGTTGGGGCAAGATCCTGTAGGACACAGCTTTGTAATAATAGATGTTTTGTACGTTCGGTGTTCATTGTTTTTTCAGTTGTCAAAATTGACATGAAATTATATTAAACAAATGGAAGTAAACAATTAACATTAGATAGAGAAGATTGGGAGTTGTTGTTGCTCTCTACTTTTGGAGGTAGCTAATAAGTGTTAAATCTTAAGACAGGATAGTATTATTGTTTGATTGACTGTGTGCTGGACCTTGTTTTCAAGGTCTGCTTTCTACTTCCTGAGGTAGTTTGATAAGTCCTGAAATCTTATGACAGAAAGGACTGCTCTGGACTTTGTTTTCAAGGTCATCTCCTCTGTGTTTGTGTGAGAGGCTGTTATCTTAGTGGGGACCAGAAAACAATGGGTTGCTGGAGGGTATCTATCATGCAATTGCTCTACAGTTACCACTTAAATACATGCTCTCCACTACATATCTGCTATGTGTGTCAGATTGCATGAAATTGGGTTTTTACATCTGTTTAAGTAATTTACCTTTGCTGACGTTTGGAGTTGTAATCTAAAAAGAATGACTTATTAACACACAAACCCCTGTTTCATGTGAAAATTGTATGAGTCACTCGCAACAAGATCAAAGTAAATGAAAATAAGATTGATGCGTCAAACTGTATGAAAAGGGTAGTACCCTAATTCTTCACTTATTTAGCTCACAATATGGCTGACAGTTGAAATTTTATTTTATTAAATTTCGCCACTAAAGTTAAAAGATTAACCACGTTTTAGTCTATTACAAGAATGGTTTGCGATGCATAGATGTCATAAAGCAACAGTTGCAAAAGTTCCCATTAATTTCTAAGAGGCAGTCAGACATTGAAAAATGAAAAATTTCAGTATTAACAGTTATTTTTGTGCCAATTAAGTGGAGAATTACCGTATCTACATATTCACATTGTGCATTTGATTTTGGTGGTTTTACTGACATCGGCACTCCAGAAGACTCTATTCACTCGTCAGCTTACAATGGACCTATTGCAAGCTCTGCCCCCTTGTGAAAAGTTGACAAACAAACAATAAGTTTTACCCGATAATGTGTTGTTTGTTGGGTAAAATGGTGACTTGGAAACGAGGGCGTGTCAAGAATGCTGCATTCTGATTGGTCAGTTAAGCCATCGCTCAAAATAATGGCGATTGGTCAATTATTCAACTAGTTAGTGTACGATAACCTGTTCAGCGGTAATAGTCACTTTGAGGGTTCTTGCATTTTGAGAACCAGTTTTCTCCTCCGAGTAACAGACATCAAACTGGTTCACATAATCTGGGACTTCTATAAGAAGCTATTTCCTCTTTATTTCTGTGCATACTGGCAACTTGTCTCCGGTTAGCTGAATGTCGTCATGGGATATGGTTTTAATTCGATGCTTTAGACACTTAGGGTAAAAATGTATTTATTTCGTAAGGACACACTTCAATGCAATGTTAAACTGAAATTGCAACCCACATTACTTTGTCTTATCAAACAATATCATCTGAAATTTCAATTACTTTATCGCCGTTATATACGGAAGAGCTTCAGGACACAATTTGTCAGAATAGTGGAATTTAATTTTCTCAAATTTCTCAACAGGAAGGCATTATTTTTGTTTCTTTGTCAACCTAGTTTGTAGTTTGCGCACTGCACATGGGGAAATTTTGATCATTTTTGCATTAAGCCTTAGAATCTTGAACAATCACTTTCAACAATAAATTTCTTCTAAAATTTGAAGAAACATTACTGTGAACATTCCTCTTATTTGCAGATCTTCTATCCAGAGACGACTGACATTTATGACAAGAAGAATATGCCTAAAGTCATATACTGTATACACGCACTGAGGTAATTCCAGCCTCTCGTTATTTTTGTGAAGTAGTATGATTTGATAGTAGGTTACACAAAAGCATTGTCTTCCAGCGAGGTCATTATGCGGTTTTGCAGACCCAGAGTTTGGTACTGACCCAAGGCAAAAGTTTCTTAACATTGATTTAAGGCAATTGTCTACCTTTGTTGAATTTCTCTTCAAAAATGCAGTTATTTGTATATTTTAAAAAATTGCATCTTATTCCATTTCTACTCTTAGAATTTCTTTAAATGCGTCGTTCATGTGTAAAGTGTGCGAGTTGTTACTGGCCTTTTTCAGACCTTTTGGCTGCTTTCAACATTGTTTTCTCTCAATTGTGTGGTTGTACCGTTTTCACATAAAATTTTGCTCACTCAATTTTTATTGTCTGTGGCTGATGGATTAAAGCGTCGTGCAAAAAAGTCATGTTTGTGTAAAACACAGCGACCTCCATGAAAAATCATTGTTCCTCAGAACTAACGCAATTACGCGATTCCAAACATCTGGATATTTATGATCATCAAGGATTTTGAAAATATATACTTTCATGAGGGTCTGTCATTAATACTTAAAAAATTACTACGAAATTCTATCCTTAGTACAAAGATAGCCTTTTGCCTTAAACCTGCTTTTCACCCTTGTTTAGCTGTCAGTGTTAAATTCTTAACCGAAACATTTTGCCACACTCATCAGATCTTGACACCAGTTGACATCGCAAGTCATAGGCAGTGCGTACCTCTGTCATTTCTGAGTCAGCCACAAACCAATAAACTGCAAAGCATTTTCTTCAGTTGCTGATGGTTTTGATGTTCTTGTCGGTAACGGAAAAAGACAGCTGTCATTAAATAATAGGAAACTGACTTAGTGGGGAAAAATGCCTAATTTGATTTTAGCTTTTTAGCCTGCTAAATAGTTTGAATTGCAGCTTTAGTCAATTATAGTTAATTGACTCGTCACTTGATTTCCATCTTTATGTTATAAGTAGGTAGAAATGCCCGTTTAAGAGTGTCTGTATACTTCTGGTAGTTATGTCACTCCTGGAACGGACCAGGAACATGTGTTCTATTGTGTGTGTTCTTAATTTTTCTGTCTTGCGTCTTCATGACTTGCTTAATTGTGTCTTTTCAGTTTATATCTTTTCAAGCTGGGACTGGCACCACAGATAGAAGATCTGTATGGAAAGATTAAATTCACAGGTAAGTAATCCATTCCCCGTTGTGTAAATTCGGTTTAACGGCATTTGTGTGTTGGTGGCAAAAATTATCACCGACAACCCAGATAATTTCCATGGTTAGTACTAGGCCCATTCATCCGAATGTTTTTTGCGGATTCTTTCCGGATTATTTTTCCTGGAATCAAGTTTTTTTACATGAACGTGAAAGTTGTGGAATTATATGCTGTGTTCCCTCGGGGGAAATAGTTTGTGTAAAATTTTGTGACTGGAGAGTGGCATGATATGTGACAGTGTATTTATGTAGTGCTTATTGTTGGGTTTTAAATTTAATATTCAAGTTTGCTGCAACGGAGTTGGGTGAAATTTCAAATCAAACCAAGTTTTTCACGTTTTCTCCATCAAAATGAGTCGGGGTCAAAAATCTTCAGAGCCTTGTGTTGTTGCATTCTCCAAATTGAATGATGGTGAAAAAATTAAATAGAGTTCCCAATAAAATCTGACGGTGATTTTTGTCCAAGTCAAAGACCAAGATTCGTTTCGATGTACAAGTTACATGAAAATTTGATTTAATTTGAATTTTAGCCATCTTATGTGCCAATCTCGGTTGTAGCAGCTAAAGAAGTATGTCCGTGTGCTTGACCAGCAGCTGATTTACCGCCTGCTGTTTTCCCTCATCCTGGTGTGGACGAGTTCACTGACCATGCCAATTATCCCATTCAGTGATGTGGGCGAGTTCACTCAATTGCTCAGTACATAGCTGTAGTTAAGTTACCTAAACTACACGGCTAACGTATTGCAAAACACTATGTCAGCTGCTAAAACACGACTCACGTATGCGCAAACACCGTTCATTGACTCAAATACATGGAATTGGACTCATAAAACACGATTCATTCACCAAAAAAACAATCACGGACTCACATCCACAAATATACATGACACGCGGTCCGCCAATCACTGTTTACGGATAAAATGTAGAAATTGGCTCCGACAGCTGCGTAGACCTAATGGCTGCGACATTGAATATAATTTTGATCATATGTTTGTCTGTAATGTGATGTAATATAGAATGCAATTCCTGCGTAAAGGACTCAGGTAGTGGTGTCAGATCGACACTTGCCATGCTGTTGTTTGCGACCTATTTAAGTTAATGCGCAGTAAAAAAAGAACATTTGAAATGGGTTATAGGCTGACTTGAAATGTGTGTCTCTTGTGAAAGTTGTATTTTTGTACTAAAACCGCATTCTTTAGGCAAAGGTGTTGCCAAATACATGAAGGTTGATCAATTCTCTTTCTACGTAGTTATAATCACTATTTCGTGCTACTCACCCGGAAAGCCGATGAGTCCGTGACCATGTATTTGATATGCTTTATCGGAGTGAACGGTCCATGTGTTGCATTTCTAAGTGAATGTGAGTCCGTGGACGTGTTTTTTGGGTAAATGAATCGTGTTTTGTGAGTCCAATCCCATGTATTTGAGTCAGTCAACGTTGTTTGCATGAATTTGAATCATTTTTTGCTTCCGACACGGTGTTTGCAGTCCGTTTGCCATGTAGTTTAGTAGTTGTGGCCTACTTAGATCAGCACATAGGGAAGGAAGTCTGGATAGAAGCTGTGCAGGGTAAGGGTTAGGGCTGGGGTCAGTATCAATGAGTGAATTGAGAGAGAGAGAGAGACTCCTGTGGGGGCTTTGGTTATATGGGATTGTCTTCATAACCTGAAACTTGTGTTCTTATTGTCTTCTAAGGCAGTAATTGAAATTAATGAATCAACGAGCGTCTTGTACTTTGGCAAATGTGCGTACGTTCTCATAAAAATGAAAGTGACCATGTGTGTAAGCTCTCTTAGTAACCGACTCCGCTGTTGACTTCAGACGAAGAAATCAGTGCCATGCGTAAAGAGCTGGAGAAATATGGTATCCAGATGCCAGCCTTCAGTAAGATTGGTGGAATTCTGGCCAATGAGGTGAGCTATAGGCAGCTGTATGACCCATGACCCATTATCAACAATTGGTTGGCAAGAAAAGTTTCACACCCCTATCAGTGTATGGGTTGGAAAAAAATAAAAATCAAATTCTTCAAAATTTATTACTGAGTTAAATTTTAAAGCTTTGTTAAGGTATTTGACTTTGTTCTGAATGTTAAAATGCAGCTCCGTTTATTTTAATGCGTGATTTTCATTTCATTTTTTACGAACATGACTTAGGTCATCTTTAACACTCAATGCATTGGCAAACTTTGGATTGTTTTGACTTTTCACTGATTTTGATTCTGGATGGCATTTTTAGGATCAGATTATTTCCTTTTTATTTGCAGATGCCTGTGGATGAGGCTGCACGTAAGTGTCACATGACATGATCTACGTCTGATAGAGCAGACGACATGGCTATGTCTGACAGGGCAGACAGCATGGCTGTTAATACACTTCACATGTTATCGGTCTCATAGTCATACCACGTGACCCGATAATTGCAAAATACGAAACTTAAGAATTTAAGAAAAGTCTCCATTCCAGACGTTTAGATCATTTAAGCATCTTGTGTTAATTTTTACAAATGCTCATTTCATCGGTTTCTCAAAAACCATCCAGTTTGTTTGCTCGCAACTCCAAGCAGAACATTGTCTGCATTCTGACAATTTTTTATTTCATTCTTGCATGTGAAGTGGATTGCATATTTAACATATTGCAACAGTAATGTATTGTAATATACATCATGAGACAAAAGTAATTCGACAAAATACCATTTTCCCATCATTATAGCTAATTCTGTTATCGTTATTATGCAAATTATATGGTCAAAAACTCAAAATCCAGCTTGGGAACAGGCATAATCGAAATCAGCACACCATAATTATGCTAAAGAGATAGGTTCCCCAATTTTACTAAAGATGCCTCTAGCGTGCATATTCTCCAGACGTGCGTCTAGACAAACAGCAAAAATTACTGGTGATAACCATATGACAGCAAATTTCTAATTACAGAATGGCCTAGCCAAGTGAGTAAGTAACTTATCTGCCAATTCCCCTCCATTCTCAGTCATCAGGGGAGACTACTCTGACATTATATTAAGCTTCCGCTTAACCATCATGGCGGAGAATTCCGGGTCATTTTGTCTGATACTTTTAACTGTTACTGTACATCTCCATACCTGGTTTGACAATCGCCCCTGGTTTTTATGCGCCCACATATTTATATGTGGTTGCTTATCGCTATTATCTCTTCTGAGGTGTGTCTGATGTACGTCCGGACGACATCCATTGAATGTGACAACAAATGACATCTTTTGGGTGGAGCCAAGTATCTCTGGTGACAATTTTATTTTTTACATTTACCTTTGTATCTTCGGAGTTCCTTGATGGATTTTTATGATTAAATTTTCTCGTTTTGGATAGATATGGCAGATTTTGCGCTCTCTAGTGGCCATTTTTACTATTTCAAATGTATTTTGGCGTCTGCCTCTTTATCCACAATACTGCTCAATGACATTGGTTGGTGTGTTCTTATGGAGAGCTGACGTTTTATTTTGTGCGGCTTTAACTACTCTGTCATCCCGTAGCGGCATGTTTGTCATCCTTGACTGTATCGCTCAAACCTCTTTCAGGATGTTTTTGAAATTCGGCAAGTGTTTTCCTGTGAACATAGCAAGGAATTACGATGCCTTTCGGATGTTCTGACTACCATTGTGCCCCTAGTGGCAGTTCGTATTTTTATTTCTGTTTTTATGTTTCTTCGGCAAATTTTTATGAAAGTTTGCAAGTAGATTTCTATTAAAGAGACAATGCATTCCCATTTTTGACGTATTCTAAACCACACATTGGCTATTTTCATCATTGTCTCTCGGCCTAACTGCTCGAAGGATCATAAAAATAAGCGAAATCAAAGGAATGTGTTCCTACTGAGGATGACGGTAATTTTTGGACAGGTGTATATCCTATGGCATCCTCTAGGCAAATAAGCGTCACTTGTACTATTTTGTGTATTACATCACTCTTAACAAATACCCGTAGAAGCGCACCGTTTGTGGTGCAGTCACTGGTGCATTTCAGCACTTTGCGTCGCTCTTGATAACTTTTCAATATAATCACCCTTACCATTAATTTTGTAGACAATTAGCGAAAATTCATACATACATATCATAAACATACATGACACAGATACATGCGCATGTCTGTACATACAGTGCTGAAGTTGGTGATACTTGATGACATTAGTCGGTCATTTTCCTCAGTGCATGCGGCCGTGATAGCCATTAACGAGGCTGTGGACCGGCAGGACCCCAGCGAGACCCTCGCGGCACTTCGCAACCCCGCAGCACATCTCATCAACATTGTCAGTGAACACGCGGACGACTACCAAGACCTGATGTACGTGGCTAAACAGATCAAGGCTGAGAATGCCCACAATAAGGTGAGAGCTTCTGGTGAAGTGGTAGCTGTGTTGACCCAGGGTCACGACCATTCCCTGGGGTCAAGGGTCAGCTTGAGTGGGGTGTCATGGTAGAATTCATGAATATGTAAGTTTTTGTGTTCAAATATGGTGGTTATTGAATTGAGATTTATAGAAAGCTTTTTTAATTTCAAGATTTAGCTTTGTTTTAATGACAGTTTAAAAATTCAGAATGTTTGGTGGAATCTTTATGAAACGATTAATCTGCAAATGTGTGGAAAGAACTGTTATTGTATGGGTTAGCTCTCATGTTCCGTTTAACTCCTACTCGCAAAATTTCTTAATTTATCTCTTTTTAATGCCGTCGCTGTTCTTGCTGCCCACCCTCTAATTTATTCCATTCAGACCTCTTGAAAGTGCCAGGGGTCACAGAAATGATACGCTCACAAAATGTGTGAAATTAGCTTACCTTTCGGGAATGAGCAGCCAGAGTTTCCACTGGACTCTTGCCTTATTCTGGCGGAAAAGAACCCTAATTAGTCTCCTACAACTTTTTTTACTATTGCAAGAGAGTTTGTCGCATTCACCCTGGACAAACACTCATCCACAAGTTCCAAAAAAAATTATTTTTAAACCCCATACTTAGCGTATCGCTCACCCACTGATTTTTGAGTTCCCATTTTTAGCGCTCTGAGTGTTTACTCGGACGAGTATGGTGGATTGAGTTTGAAAATGGGGTGGCACACCTTTTTGTCCCTGGTATGCTGTCACGGTTTGTTACAGTTCTGTATCGCATGAAAATGTGCTGTGTTCTCTGAATCGGATCTAATTATTGCATTTTCTACAGACCACCAGACACCCGTCAGTAAATTTGCTTAGTTTTTCAATTTCAAGGGTAAGTTTCCCTCGGTCATTACATGGGTTTACCTTAGTTGGTTTCCTTATGCCTTGCATAATGTTTTACTCAAAGTGGCTTCTGTTAGTTTTCTAGTCGTTAAATTTTGCTTTTGCCTGCAAAGTTACGGTCGCCTGATCGTGTGATCCCAAATTGCTGTTTTTATTTGTCCAAAGAGTTCGCTTTTACAAATTGGTGATTTGTCAGTTATTAGGGGCTGGATCTTTTTATGCATGAAGGGATTAATCTGAAACCTTGGGTATGACACATAGTCTAAATGATTCCCCAGAATCCTTTCACCTGACACTTAATTAAAGCAATACCCTGAATCTCTGCGCATTGGCATAGTCAAAATAATTTCCAAAAATCCTGGCTTGAACTTGATACAGTCACGTTAATTCCAGAATCCTTGAGCGTTGTAGGCAGTTGTCCAAATCCCCGCTTTATTACATAAATGCTGTTCGGGAAAGGGTCCAATTACCACATTCCTTGCTTTATCCATCTTATTGTTTTCTCCCATCCTAAAATGTTATCTGTCTTAAAATGAGAAGTTATCTAGAGAGCGTTCCGTAAACTTTCTTTCTTATAAGAAAAGCAAGATCTTGCAAAATCACGCAGGTGAAAAACAAGTGTTTTTCGAGTGTGTTACGGAGCTTACTAGCCTTTGCCAGCAAAATGGCTGCCACTGAAGTGATCGATCTGCGAAGTTGGAGTGTGGAATTGTGGGATTGAATTCGGTTTCACAAGGGAAGATTATTCGCCGCGAGTACAAGCTAATGTCTTGAAGTCTTGGTACCACGGCCTTGTACGTTGTACATTCTTATTGGGATTCATTAACATTTTTAACATTTTTCTCAAAGCACAATTTCTGACTGGCATTGTTTTAAGTGATAGCCATTTCCTCGTCATTTTGTTTTTATTGCAAAACCTGAGTATCTCTCTTGCTATGATATTTGCTTGTTACGTGCATGTTCAAAAGTTAAGTGAACTTTGATTGTACAAAGTAGACTTTGATTGAGAAGTACGATAAAAGTACTTCAATTTGGAACAAAAATAATCGCTAAAACTGCTATCTTTTTATATTTAGAGGCTAACCACATTGTTGCAAATGCTCAAAATAATATCAAATCGTGTTATACCATACAAAGCATGCTAATAGAAATTAAAGTATTTTTTGCTGAGAATGAAGTTTCACCTGACTGCTATATTGTATCTCACACTGACGAATTTTTACCCTAATAGTTGCCAGCTCGTAATGCAATTGAATTTTTAATATAAAAAATTGAGAGCTATGATTGTTAATGTATGCATATTTGTGACATTGGCGTAAAGCATTCATTTGTGTTTTATTTCCAATAGCAGGTTCTTGTTATCAAGTCATAACTAGCCTATGAAAATCTGATCACCAAATTGTTCATCAACTGAGACGTAAGCTCCATGGCATTATAAAACTGTGGTTTTCAGGTTTTACACTTTTGATAGAATTTGTGCTTTCAAAAAATACTGTTGCTTTATTCATTTCAACAACATTGCTAGTCTCTGCTTTTAGCAGAATCATATTAATTCTTACAAATCGTTTGACCTTGAAATGTCCTTGATACTTTCTGCAGTCGGTTGACCTTGAGAGCACATGGGAACCCGACGTTTACGATGAATTACTGACTCAGGCGGAGATACAGGGCAACATAAACAAGGTCAATGGTGAGGCAAACGACATTCGTACTGTAAATATTCGAGTTAATGGCCATAAATGAAAAAATCCTGCATCGTTTTTCCATGTCTCGCGTGGATTTTCTATTTTGAAAAAGTGAGTGACAAAAATGATGCACCACTGACTTGATTGGTAAAAGAACTGGAGACCAGAGCTTTTTGTCCGAATGGTCAAAAGTTTTGTGTTGTGCCACCTACTGGCAAGGTATCGTGTTACTAACTATCCGTGTCTTCAAAAAATTGTACAAAGAAATTTGTCATCTACTTTGACTAGAAATCAGTAATGTTTTCTGAGAGATAAAAATGTCCAATGTCTAATAAAAAACTACAGATTAGGTGAGGTTACATACAAGATGTATTTTATTAATGAATGTGACTTGATACACATTCCCTGTATTTAAATTAAATAATAGTTTACAGTAATAATATTGTCATCACCTCGATAACAGTATTAACGGGAAAGCTTTAATTTTGCCTGTAACCCTTATGTAGCATTCTACTGTTCACAGCACACAGGGCGCTAGTACTTGTGAACGCAGCCCTGGACAGTGGTAACTCTAACCTCTTACTGGAGGCACTACAAAGTTCACACCTGTCCCTGAAGGAGGTCAAGGTCGACAATGCAGATGTCTATATGGGGAGGCTACGGAACGAGCGAGAACAGAAACAGGTAAGAATGGCCATTTTCCAATTACCGTTTTCGTAAAGTACCTCCTCATTTCTCATAGGCTACTGCTTGTAGTCGCTAGAAACAAGCAGACATATAACATGTCTTAAAATAACTATTTACGGACGAGCTCGAGAAAGTAGAACACAGGTTTGCCTAAATTTTGCCATATCAAAACATTACCTGTGGTACTTGAAAGGCCTAAATGAACTTGGATATAATACCTGGTACTGACGAACACTTTAAAAAGTCGGTTGATGAAAGAAGTCTAATGCTTGCAGAAATATCAGTGTGTTCCAGACAAATGCCTTGTTTCCCATCTCATTTTAATGACAATTCCTTCGCTATGAAATTATTGTTGTGGGTTGAAAAAAGGTGTCAAAAATTAACCTCCTGGCCTAGTTTTTTTCTTGTATGCCATTTGAAAATGCGAATAATCTTCAGGGGTGTTTCGTCTGGTGGAAGGGTGAACTGACGAAGGGGTCGTGTTTTTGGAACTGGCCTTTTTAATTTGGGATTGCGAATTCTTGTGAAGGAAAATGTGAACAGAACAGAGGATGATTATGTAATAATCCAAGTATGTTTTGAAACAATTGTGGTGTAGCACATTCCAAATTTGAAAACTGCCATTTGCAAAAACCACACAAAGAGCCAATTCTCGTGACCAGCACTAGTTTCTGACTGGAGACAAACTTTGGAATCAGCTCATGTCACCTATTTGCAAATAAGCTTGTTCCTAGCAAAATCCCAACAAAGAAACACTTTGTGGGAATGATCTATTTGCTGACATTAAATTTTTGGGAGATTGCTCTACTACCAATGGGGCTGGGAGCAAAACGGTCTCTGGATTCCGCCCATCATGGTGTCCTCTACAAAAAGCCTGATGTGATTAGGCTGAATATTTGACAAGTGACTTAAATTAATTAGGCATAGATTAGATGAAATTGCTAATTTCTAATCTGTCCAGAAAAATTTTCAATTTTGTGTACATTGCCTTCATGAGCTTATTCATGTGATTGCAAGCATTTTAAGTGTGGTCAACATGCCATCTGTTGGCCACATCACATATTTTCAACACTGTGTTAAGATTGACATATTCATATATTCCTAAGATTGTTTATCGATAATTTCTTTAGTAACTCGTTGGACTTTTTGTTTCATTTAAAATTTTATGTGTGCAAAAACTTGTATCGACAAAGGCCAATAACTGCAAGCAAAAATGAAATTTGAATGCGTTATGACAGATTTACAATATATGTTATATGGATTGCCAATCACTAACAAATTACCAATCTGTAATAATGGATTCAAATTATATTTTCTTTCTGCCATGAATGGACCTTTGTATGTAACTCGTGTGAGCGTAATAAACTAATTCATACATACAAAGCCATTTATTCTTTCATTCCTCTGTCTTCCAGAAATCCCACGGTGATCCGAGCCTCCATTTAGACAAGGACGAGCTACAGCTTGGTATTAACAAGGCCAACTTGGACGCAGACGTCGGTTACCAGAGTAAGAGTGTTCTACTTGTGATTATGAAGCGTAGTAATTGCTCTGAAAGTGTCGACACAGTTGCTACTTATTAGGGATGTATGTTAATATTATTCAGTTATTTAGCACATAATATGGCCATGAAGTGGAATTCTATTTTGTCAAATTTCTTCACAAAACTAAAGATTAAGAAACATATACTCTATGTCTCGCTTGGAGACAATGTGGCTCAGTGGTTTGAGCTCTGGACTCCCATTTGAGTGACCCCGGGTTCAAATCCTGGCTTTACTGACAGACACTCGAGCATTGCATAAAAAGTACTCCTCTGAGCTCAGTCTTACTATTGAGTGAATGAATGTATGCATGGGAATGAATGAGTATCACCTCAGAATACTCGACTTCGAGTGTGAAGTGTAAAGATGAGACAGAAAAGATAAGACAACATTTGGTGAAGTTTCCATTATTTGTAGCAAAGTAATCTGCTTTTGAAAAATGGAAAAACGAGTTTTGACAATATTTTTGTGTAGACTAAGTGGAGACTTATCAGATATAGCAATATGATTGCAAAGGGTTTGTTTTATGCAGTAATCATTTAGATTTACGCGGCGGGTTTTAAACCCACATTCCGTCAATGAATCCTGCACAGTTAACAGTTCGTTCGTATTCCTCAAGACTATGCTCAACACAGAAACTGACAGCTTTGTCTGTCCTAATTATTGACCGTCTTCCAAAGAGCAGAAGGAGCAACCTACTGGATGGCACTGTTACATGCCTACAACATATAGTGCATGGCAACAAATGGAAACGTCTGTCCGTTTTCCTAAGGGAGACTGGCAGACTTGAAAACTTTCTTCACGAGGAGCCATAATTGGGCTCTCGTGCTTTTGCTCAGGTGTTTTGTGCAATGGGCCCAACCATGAGGCCTGCACACATCTGATGCACCACAAATGACATCAGACCAAATGCACTGTTTTTTTTAAAGAGCAGAAGTCACTTCTAACTGTGTGAGCAACAGGTCATGACCAGTTTTATTAACGGCAAGTGGTTCAAGTTAAAGGAGTAAAATTTTTTACAGTGTGCCGGGTTGTGCCACCTTTAATGGCCGTACTAGTGATTCATCTCAATAATTAAGTGTCTCATCCTAACTTCCGTAGAAAAACTAGCTGTGGACTCGGTGAACACAGCACTGAAGAGGGATGACGTGACTGACCTAATGAGGGCGCTGCAGTCATCATCTGCACACTTCCCTGCCGTGTGTGACTTTGCTGGTGCCCTCTATCTGGAGGAATTTCAAAGCATTCTTCAAGAGAAGGGGGTATGTGCTTGGATTACTTCTTCATGATTCAGAACTGCATTACAGATATTCTGCAAGTAACGACTTGATATATCGATTTTCACTGAACCCCGAAACTTGCACGCATTCATGCCTGGAACCGACTCGATTCCACATCAACCATCTCGTTTCATTGAGTAACGAAAACTAAGTAAATGGTGTTTTTTGTATTTTTCTCTCATTTCAGGATGATCTCGATTTTGACGAAATTGTTGGAGGCATCACGGGTAAGTTGCGGATAGTTGTCAATCAGTTGCCAAGCTGGATTTAGTGTTCATTGTGACAGACAAGAGTATAAAATACTTAAAACATTGCTTGCTTGGTTTTGTTAATTTATGGCTGCTCACATGTAGCAGACGTGACAGATTATTTGTGCAAACGTGCAAAATACCGTTTTCCCATCATGACGGCTAAATCTGCTAACAGCAAAAATAACCAGTAATAATTATTACGGCGGCAAACACCTAATTACAGGATGGCTTAACCGCCTTCTAACTTTCCTGGTAATTCCCCTTCATTCTCTGGTACGAGGGGAGACAACTCTAACAATGGATTTGGCTTCCTCCCAGCCGTCATGACGTAGAATTCTAGGTCATTTTGTCTCAATACTTTTGGCTTATGCTGTACATTGTTCTGTGCTAGCATTACGTTTTCATGGACCCCAATGGATTGTAATGGATCCCAATACCCTTGGAAGGTGGGTCCACTGGACCCTATTGTTAGGGTGAATACAACAGTTCAGATAATTCCATTTCAATTTCTTGTTTGTGTAGTATTGTTTACCTCACATCCATGATCTATTATGAATTCCATGACTTCGTATTAGATCAATTCAATTATATTCTGTGTAATAAGACCTCTGGTTGACATTATAAATAAAAACACATGAACAATTATGTACACACGAGAACAAATCTTGTTGATCAGGAATAAATAATTCTCATCTTTCCTGAGCCTTTAAAAAATATTTACGCAAGGTACTAAACTCATGTATGCAGTTTGTTTTCATTATATGTATGCAATAACATAGACTATGTTTCCAATACGTGGCAGGTATCGCTGGCGAAGTTCGTTTCATAAAAAACACACAAGAAAAAAAAAGTATTTCATTTTCAACAACAAATTCAAGTCACTAGAAATGCACACCCTTTGTGAACATTCAGTACCCATCCTTCTACCTGTTGTTGACATTAAACTGGATTTAGCACATCTGAATTTTGCCAAGCTAGATAACTGAACAAAGTGTTGAACATCAGATACACAATATTCCAATACGAGATTGTTTCTTAACTATCTTTGTACATCGAGACTACTTTGAAACAACAATTCTCCATTCCAATGTTTTTTTTTCTATTCCAATGTTGGTCAAAAGTACAAAAAGACTGTTAGGGCTTTCACCGAGGTGGAATTTAGAGAAGCAAGGACTACAGTATCAATTAGAAATTTGAAGGGAGCGTATTTTGTTTAATTGCAGTTCTGTCGGCCATCGCACGCATTAACGAGGCCGTACAGGCTGGTCACAGTGAAGAGACATACAGGTCACTACAACAAGAGGGCGCTCACATCGCATCTCTGGATGACACCTCTATGGACAAATATCAGAACCAACTGTTCCAGGATATGTTGTCTAAAGCCAAGGTAACATATCAACGGTTTCTGGATGAACTGGGCGACTTTGAGGTGAACTATGGACATGAGTCTTTTTGAATTCAAGTAATTGTGTTCAGGTTTGATGATTTTGAATGGTTCAGTATTCAAAGTGTTTTTATGCATGTATGTTCATTAGGTCTCGTGATTTGGCCAGTAGGTGGCGTGCAGACGAGACTTAAAAATGTGGAAACTATTTTAATATCGAATGTTTGCCTTCGAATTGTCTTTTAAATGGCCGGTTTTCCGAAATCCCCAGTAACCTTTTCAAATGAAATTGAGTGAAAGTTGTGTACTCTGTGTTCTTTATTCTACAAATTGATCTTCATATATGACAAGAGGAAAGTCTTTGTGAAAGGTTCCTTGTATGACTATTTCTGTTCGACAATGTTTAGCATATAAGGATTTTTGACATGATCTTATTGACACGTTTGATCTTGTTTAATGTAGAGAGCTAGAATGCTTGAGGTAACGGTTTGTTGACACTAGCCTTGGTTATTTTCCTTCTGTCGATATCTCTAGAGTGGTGTTTGTGTATTTTTGTTTGATTGGTTTTGTGTGTCTGCTGCTGGGTGTGCAGTGACTGATGTTTTGTGTGAAGACATCCATTTTGCTGGTCCGAGGCTCTAAATGTCCCTTTCCACAATAAGTATTAGGTAAAAAATTACTAGCAAGAACAAAATTTTTTTGAAGATTTCCGCCCGGAATCTAATAATCTTTTTATTCGAAATCGAACTAACATTTTCTGTTCTACTTTTAGTTCAAACTCAAGATAAGTGTCTATTATTCTATACTTGAGTACATCAGGATTTACACGGATGGGTGTGGCACCCTTTTTTGCCCCTTACTCAAATTTGCAGTCCAAGTCCGGGGTTCATCAAGTGCTAACTTGGACTGCACATTCATTGTTGCATAATTCATAATATACTAAAACACAAAATAATAGATGATTATCTTAAGTTCGTGTTACAGAATGTATTTGCGTATTCTTAACTATGCCAATGTATAGCGGGAACTAAACTACTATATTTTAACGTAATATATGCTTAACAAAGTGCATTTGTATTCACTGACAATTTTTAAATATGAAAACAAAAAAAATCTGCAAATAGATGACCTTTGAGCTAATGATGTACCTCGTGGTGCTCAGGAATAACACAGCATGATGCAGGCTCACACAGCCTGCATCATGCTGTGTTATTTCTGAGCACCACGTCACGATACTTACTGGACACGGTTCAGTGATTTGCGGTGGATTATTTTCGCCACAAAACTCGTTCTTAGAAACATTTGGCAATTTTCAACCTACTTCATATTCACATTGTCGTGGTTCTAACTAATTTGGCCAAGCAATCACAGAGATAAGGAATTAGCCTGCATGTTCCACTTTAAGGAGAATGGAAAATATCAAAAACTATATTTTCAAGTTCAATTTTGAGTAAAAAGATTAGACCCCAGTCCCTCGACCTTGCAACCCCAGCACTCATAGTCCAACACTTTCGTGGCTGAACTAAACCTCGCTCAAAAACGGCCGAATACTTTAAGCATAATTGATTAAGACATTGACCTTGATTTCAGCAAATGATTGACAGCTAACAGCTAGAATTGCGGATTTTGTTATTTTATAGCTCTCATCAAAAGCAAATAACTTTAAGAAGTCAATCTCATCTAACAGTAGTTCCGAAAATACTTTTTCAGCTGTTAAACTGGAACGGTCCTTTTAATTAACCTTGTTGACTGGTTATATTAGAAAAATCTCTATGTTATTTTATAGATTTGAAAGATGGTGCTGTTTTTTTTGGCTTTGAAAGAAGGTGCCGTTTTTTTTTTTTGGCTTTCACAGTTTGGTGAAATTTAGCGGGGTTCTTACTCCCCTGTACTGCTAATTCAACATGTGATAGACATGAGACTTTCTGTTTCACTCGGTGTGTAGTTTATTCTCGGTTTATCTGTTTTTCAGTTACGTAATCCTCTATTGACTCATCTGGAGATACAGGAGGCCGTTGATGCCGTGAACACTAGAGTGACTGAAGAACATGAACGTAAGTGACACCTGGTGTTAAATGTCAAACTCATCACTGGTATTCAGGAGTAAGGTGTTTGTTGCTCTTTGGAGTGTCTCAGGTCTCGTATTACCAATCTGTTGAGCTTCTCCGAGAATAGAATATTTAATGTGATATAATGGTCGTTATTTGATAAGTTGTAGTCATAGTTTTTTATTTTACTGGATTGTCATTCTATAATAATTCTAACATCTCTTATCTGAAAGAACCCCTCATTGGTGAACCATGACAAAAAGGGTCCATTTTGTACAATATTGTGAACATGACAATGCAGTTGGATAATACACTTACACCAAATTAGCGTAAAGCACTAGAATTATCTTTCACATATTGAGCCGTAGTTTTATTTTTAAGAAACTAACCACGTCGATTCATTTGCATCAACATTTAAAACACATTTAATTATTAGAACTTTCATATTTTTTGTCAGTATAAATCTGTTACAATTTTCAGTAAGTCACCTTCATCACTTGTAATTCTGTATTGTCCAGGTATTGAAGCCATTGCCAAGATCAACGAGGCTATTGACAATGGTGATGACCAGGTTACCTTGGCAACTCTGCAGTTGCCTAGCGCCCAGTTACAAAACATCCACAGCAACCAAGCCGTCCACTATCAAGCAATATTGGCTCACGACAAGGCTAAAAAAGCTCAGGTTAAAAATTAAAATGAGTTTGATCTTAAAGTTGCTGGAGACATGTTTGCCAAACAATTAGATGGATATGATTTATAATAAACTAAATTCTTGACATTTCATACATCGAAACGAATCATGATCTTTGATCTGTTCATGAAAAATCCGTGTGTCCTTGCGTTCTTTAACAATTGTTGAATCCTGCATTTATATTCAAGTGGGACACCATTGGTGCACTGGCAGGGGACAGATTGAGGATTGGTTGAAATCACCAAAATAGGAGTTGGTGTTCTTTTTTTAAGTTGTATTTCTGTTGCAAACTCTTTTGGTCACATTTACATCTTATGCGGTCTCATTTCCAATCCTTCAATGGTTCTATGTTCTTACGATGGGATTTAATGCTCGTCTCTTTTGTAGATTTCGGGTGATGATTCTGCCCTCTTGTGGCTGGAAGAGATTCAGTCAGCTGTGGACAGGTCTAATAAACACGCAGACGATGCCGTCAAAAGTACGTATTGTAAACGGGTCTCCGTTTTTTGATATCAGGAACTCGGTATTTGTGCACATATTTGTTCGTCATTGTTTAAGTCACAGAAATTTAAAGCCCTATACAGTGATTCTATGGTGAAGTCAAAGTTTCTTACTAAAAGTTTTGCACAGCAAATGCGGTCATAGAATCTGATGCAATCAGTATGCTGCAATCAATCCACTTGACTGTGTTAAACTGTAAAAATTCTCTCGACTCTATTTAAAAAAGAACATTTTAAAGACATACTTGTATGTGTCAGTGTGATTATCTGATCCAGAAACATTGCAGGAAATTCCAAGATACTATGTGGGGGACATTTTTAAGTACGTTTTTAAGATGTTATACATCATTTTGCCTTTTTGTGACATAACATTGGCATGTTGAAGTATGTTGCGTCTAGACGGCGATGAACTAATTGGTAGATAACCTTCAGTGCCACCTGTAGTTCATGTTAAACATAGATGCAAAAGCGCTATCAGGAAATGTGAATATTAAAAATGAATACAATCTGTCTTCATCAGTTCAGCTCATCTTGTCCATCAGAATTTGTGATTAGACCGATCTAGGGTCACTTTCATCTTAAAGAGTTGTATGTCAGACGTTAGGTATTGCCTCAGAACTTGGTGTAAGCCTCTAACCTCCATTTAGTTTCAGTCTTCATGGTGGTCATTAACATGCTACTAGACAGTTGTAGCGTCGAGCACATCTCAAACTGGTTAAAACGCTACACGGACACCAACGCGGGTACTTGTGTCGTGTTTCTGAGAGGCCATATTTGTTGTGCAATTTTTGTTTGACGCTGTCGTCATCGTGCTAATATCTGTCCGCTCCTCATTGGTTGGAATGCTGATGATACCAATCGGATTGCATGGACACGTTATTCGGTGTTGTTTGTAGTTTCATGTAGACTCTTTGCCAAACATCCTTCAATGCAGTTTGAGGAAATCAGTTTCAGTTATTTATAAGTTTGCTTCGAACTTCAGGTTTGTTTCAATTCAGCACTGCAGTGATTTAGTTTCAACCAGAATGTTCAAGAGCGTGATACAAGTGTTACATTTTGAGTTTGTGCTCACATCTTTATTCACCTTGTAAACTTTAACCCGAAACACCTATCTCCTATAATTCAGAGTACGAGACAAAAGGAATTGATAAAATTATTTAATTGTTTTTCTGTTATGATGACTAATTCTGACTGCAAATATTACTTATAATAACTTTTAGGGAGGCACAATTCCAATTACGGAATGGCGTTGTCGTCTAATACTAAATGTCCTGTTGATTGCCCATCATTCTCAGGACATGAAGGAACACTCCTTTGACGGTGAATTCGGCTTCCGCCCAGCCGTCTTGACATGGAATTCTGGGTTATTTTCTCTCAATAATTTTGTCGTGTACTATAATAATTTTTTATTCACTTATCCCTCTTTCGCACCTTGCAATTGGACTAAAATTTGACTGCAATTATTTTCAAAAAGTCCTTGTAACAGAGACCCCTCTGCTCTGTTATTCAAGTATTAATGACATCTTGCACACCACTAAATCAAAAATATCTGTTTCCGGATATAATAAACTCTCGCCAATTTCTGACAAATGTAATTGGAAAGTCAATTTTGCTTTTCATTTTTGGTAGTAACTTCTTTGTCAAACATTGTTGGCTGGTAGCTATAGTATAAAACTTTAAAATGATAAAGCATTACTTGTTTTTATGAAGAAATGTTAAAATGAAATCTTACTTGTCCGCCATGTTTTGTCTGATCTTTTGTACCGTTTGTGCAAATGTTATGTTCTTTAAAGTGATCTTTTACAAATTGATTGCCTTGTTTTAACATATTGTGCTTTTCGTTATTGTTAGTATTATGTTCTTGCTCCTTTTTATAAACAGTGGTCTGGAATGCTTCATTGAAACAATTTTCACAAACTGCGTAAGCCTTCATGATTTAGTTTGTCCTTTAGAAGGGACATCAGCTCGAATTAATTTTGTTTGAAATGTCTTGCTCTCTTTTTAACGTGTACCCACGTTACCATATCTTATTTAAAAAGGACATGTCTTTAAAGTTTGTTATTAATAGAAAATAGGTCACAAACATTTTTAAGTATCATCTGCAGCCACTTGTTTGACACATCATGTGACCTAATAATTCTGCCCCGTTCACGTGATGTGGCCAACAGGTGGTGTGCAGACCAGAATTAAAAAGGCTTGTGATTTGCCTTTCCATGCCAGTTCAAGATTTAGATATTTGAATAGAAAATATAATTGCCAGTGAATAAGTTGACCTAGAGGGCGATGCAGGCATTTGGACTATATGTCAATGCATAGGTTGGTCCAGAATGTAATGGAAATATGTCATCTGTAGGTTTCAATTCTTACAATATTTTCTATGAACTCGCGTCAAAGTAGAATTGTGTTGAAGTTTNGGGTGGGGCTTGAGAGGGGGTGGGGGCTTGAATGAGGATGGGACTTGAGAGGGATGGCGCTTGAGAGGAGTGGTGGTTGTATTAGGTGAGGGAAGCAATTCCATCACCCAACCACCTAGCGAGGTACCCATGTCTGCCTGGAGCCTCTCTTTAGACGTCCGTTCAATAAAAACTTTTGTGACAGAATTGGTCTCGTGTACAAAATTTTATTAAGCTTTACACCAATTTACACTTAGGTGACAGTTCTATGTTAATTTGTTTTTAGTATAACTTAGCTTGAAATGTGTCTTGCGTATATTTGCAGTATTGCGTCATGTAATTATGTCTACATTCATAGCTTTCACCAGGCATACAATTGATAAAACCAGTCCCATTTTTATTTACTAAACGTACTTCTTACTGCTGCGTTTGCGTTGCTAGGCGACACAGGAAGTGGCTGGATGATGAACCGGACAAAGGAGGGTCATAAATTTTACTTCAACGTCCAGACAATGGAGTCAGGTTGGACCAGAGGGCCATCTGTTGTCAAGGACAATGAATTGTTGACTAGGGATGATATACAGGTAACAGTTAGCAGTTGACAGATGTTGTATAAAAAGTTTAAAAAACAGTTTCGTGGTTTCTTTGTTAACTAGAGCTGCATGTAGAGACAGCAACATGTTGGCAACACGAAGCCGGGATTTTAAATTAAATTTTTCTCTTGGTGATGATATCGATGAGAGCTACGGTAAAATCTTACCAATTTCAGGGAAAAATAATCGCCATTTGCTTTTTTCATTTCCAACTTTGTTGTGAATGCCTAAAATTTTCAAAAATATTACCTTTTGGTACCTATGCTACAGAACCTGAACATGACAAAGCATAATAAGGCTATTTTATATTTTTGTTAATAATTTTGAAAATTAAATTTCACTTGCCCGCCATGTTGTGTCCTAAATTGTTGACATTTTACCATATATATGATTCCAATTGGCACTTTGAAAAGCGTGCATTTAAAATTGTACCTGTGAAACGTAAATAGCGAGCAAACAAACCCCATCAGTCACAACCCCGTCCCCCAGCTATCAGTTATATTAACATTTAAGTGGTACAATCAACCATGATGGCTCTTTTTACGTTCTTTTGCTAGACGTCTTAAGTTTTTTAAGTTTTTAAAAGGACTTAGTTAATATTTGATACCATGAGACAAGATGTGTATAGCTGTGACCACAAGAAACTAAAACATTATATGCAAATTTATGCTAATTGCGTGGGCCAGTTTGAACAAACTCACTTGTCCCAACCTGAAAATTGACCCCAGGATCGCCCGAGTATTGCTCCATGGAGAACATGTTGAGAACACGCAATATATTTCACATAAAGCTGGCTCTGCGTCCCAGAATAAATTTTCATCATTGCTGTTAACAAGTTATTGACTAAGAAAAGTTTACTGTACGGTCGATGATTTTAATCGATTTGATTTCAGAGCGTTGTTACCGAGGTAACAGCCGACTATGACCGGGAGCTCCTGTTTAAAGCCAACGAGCCGTTCATTATTCAAGTGCAGGCGCTCATTCGAGGTCATCTGGCTAGAAAGAAGTTCCAAGAACGACTCAACTTCATGAAGACCCAACTACCTGCCATTGTGGCCATACAGGTGTGTGCATGAGGCATTCTGTAAGCCCTGCTCTGATTGGTCAATGTGATTTCCTTTCGCCAATGAAAAGCAAGGTCAGAGTTTAGTGAACTAAAGGTTATTAGTTGTAAGTGGAGCCAGATTTCACTCTCATGCTGCTGTTCATATCATGTTTCTAACATACGCAACAGATGCACGCCTATACAGTAATGTTATCATTCCCAGCTAAGTTAGTCACAATGAAAGTTTTTGTAAAGAAGACACTGACTAAATCATTATGTACATTGTAGGTTTTGTTCAGACATCCAACACTCGAGCAAACTAGATAAACACGGCTTTTTAATTTTTGACTCGAAAAAGGTATTTTATGGCACTCTCCGGCAATTTGTCGAATGTTGTCATTGGTTCTCAATGTTGGCATGTGGCTGGGCCGTCCAATCTGATTTCATTACACACTGGGGATTCGGAGGACTTAAGGTTATGTAACATTTAAGAAAAATTTCGAAATATTGGCTGATAGGATTCATATGAAACTTTCTGATTCTATGCTTTACATACTTTTCTCCTAAACGTTGTTAAAAAATATTTTTAATAAATTCACATTAACATCAATAGGACTTTTATGATTTTAGTGAAAAAGAGCTCAAAGGTTGCTGCACAAAAGCAAGGGTTACTGTAATGGTGATTTTGAAACTTCTTGAATGTTTACCTCAAAGGGAATTTAATGTTCTTGTTTTGCAAAAAAGACATAACCCAATTAATGACAAATTGGTAAAAAGTAAAAATGAAGTTCTACAGGTCTTCTACTTTCAGAAGTTAGATATAATTTTTTGCTCAAAATCTGTAATTTTGTCATGTTTAGTTAAGTACAAAGACACACTCCTATAGCTGCTATTAACTACCTTCTTTTAAACAATTATTTTTCAACAGGTTAATTTTATGAAACTGGTCTCGGATTTTTCTGGGCTTTGGTAAGAATTGACCTTTCGTTAGTGTGAGCTGGCCCAATAACTTGATCTGGTTAGTCGTTTTACACATCAAGCCTGGTCGCCAGTAGTAAATGAACGTCTGCTTTCCAATCCCAGAAATCACTTCTGACCTGAGACATTGACTTATTTTAGAAGAAGGCAGGTTTACAACACAAATGGTAATGTATTGTCCGTGTAACACATTGACTTATTTTAGAAGAAACCATTTTAGAAGAAGGCATGTTTACAGTGTTGTCAGTGTTGAAGTACATGCATCTGGATAGGCATCCAATCAGTAACCATGACACTTAAGCCAATCAGAAGACTTGTAACACTGTGTGCTGCTTTCAGTCCTGCTGGCGAGGATATAAACAGAAGAAACAGTATCAAGATCGGTTGGATGTATTGAAGTCTAATGAAGCTGCTGTTATCAAGGTTAGAGCGGGATAGTGGTCCGCATGCTAATTAACGCTGACAATGAGATTTTTTGTCAAACGTGATGTTTTATTCAGGGCTTGGAATTTTCCTCTTTTAAGAGGATTTCCTCTTTTTTGCTTTCGATTTCCTCTTATTTTATTTCTTACGTTTTCTTCTGTTTTCTTCTCTTTTTATCATTATTTTGAGTATATTCATGCAAACACGTTTATTTCAGCTAAACTTTGCAATACACCATAAATTTCTTTCAGACAAGCCTATTTATTTGTGAATCTATACATCACCTAGAAAAATTTCCTCTTTTTTGTCATTGGTCATTCCAAGCCCTGCTTATTTGTACGGTCGAGTATTTTGTATTGAGGTCTTGCCAGACAATTGATCATCAAAAATTCAGTTCTGTTGTAAATGCAAGGAGGTGTAAGTAGCATGTTGTTTGTATTTCAATGTTTTTACTTTCTGCAAATTGAGCACAAATGCAGCCATTGATATGAATTGAGTTCGTGATTTATTTGTTTGTAATGTATCATTTGAAACATGACACGCTAAGGATTAGCAATCATGATATACAACTCTTTCCAGATTTTTTAAAATATTTCTATTTCTATTTTTGTGATTACTCCATCTTATGTTGTGGCGTGTTGGAAAATAATCCAACAAATCTTAAACCTATACATTGGCCATACTTGGTTTGTTGTACTTTGTCAAATGAAGGTTGACTCAAGTTGAAAGTTCAAATTTTTCACACAGCTACAAGCTGCTGTCAGGATGATGCAGGCGAGAAAAAGGTTTAAGGAGCGTAAAAAATTCTACAAAGAGAACGAAGATAAAATCGTCAAAATTCAGGCGTGTTTCCGATCAAACATGGCGCGTAATGACTACGTTCAACTGAGTAAGTTAAAATGACAGTTTGTGAAATGGAATCGTTAAAGGTATTGATTGTCGTAAGGTCATTTGCATTTTTTGACACGTGAATGTGTATGGTAACAACTGCTTTCAGTACAAGACAAAAGTCACCAGACAAAATTATATCTTTTCTTTGTTATGACTATTATGGGAGGAAAATTATAGTTATGGAGTTGCTTAGCAACACTTCCTGTTAATTCCTCTTCATTCTTGGTCATCAGGGGAGACTACTCTGACGGTCATCAGGGGAGACTACTCTGACGGTGAATAAAGATTCAGGCCACCCGTCATGACAGGCAATTCTGGGTCATTTTGTCTGAATACATTTTGCTTGCGATGTATGGTACAAATATTGATGTTTTGCACGTGATCAGAAGTATGCTTGGTGAAATAAGTCACAAGTCAATTTTCGTCACATTGTATGCAAAATAAGATGCTGAAGAATCGTCATAATTATTGCCATGGCGAAAACACCGACTATTGACTTTGACTGGTTGCAGTTGGCGAAGATTTAGTCTCGGCTAGTTCCGTACTCAGATTAAAGGTGATTTATTAATATTTAATTAAGAAATGACTAAATGCTGTTACTAATACCGTGGGATTGACGGAGCCTCATTTTATGCCCTGCAAGCAATGTGGCAAATGGAAATATACTGGTTCTGTGATTAAACACCAGATGGAATCACCAGTTGCGTCTTAGCTGGTCTATATTTGTTGCTGTTTCAGTGCATGCCGACGATCCACCAGTCAGTGTGGTCCGTAAGTTCGTCCATCTTCTTGACCAGAGCGACATAGATTACAGTGAAGAGATAGGTAAGAGCTGGATGGGGTGTGGGGAGAGGTTGTGTGCATCTTCAGGCTGGTTATTTGGTGGAGATTTGTTCATTGTTGTTGGCTACAGGTGGCTTTAGAACTTTCACGATGCAATGGCTTCTGCCCTCTGGTGGAAGAATGGATGACTTCACTTTCATGCAGCAGTGCCTGATGTATGCAGAAGTTTTCAAAAATGAGTTGTTTATATTGGTTCATGACTAAACTCGCGCAATTTTTTAAGCTAAAATTGGGGAAATTTTTCAAATGTGATTTAGTCTGGTCCTGTTTCCAATTTTTGTTGTTTTTTTTGAATAACCTCGATTAAGACAAACTAGTGTTATTTTACCTTTTTAGAAGCACAAAAAATATTTCAATCACAAGCTCAAACGTTTGCACCTATTTTACCAAGTTCTTTCACATTCTGCAAGATGGCAGCACAGGTGTTGTAGATTCCGACAGCCTCACCTCCTGAGGAGATGACTTGAATCCTGTTGTTCTCCACTTATACATATCAAGAGTCTGTCTTGAGTAATCGTTAGCCTCTGGTGTTGTTCAAAACTTGTAAATATCTCCTCCAGTCTTGGGTAATCTTGTGGTTAGTGAAGTCACAAGACTTTCTCAAGGTTTAATAGAGAACCGTATGTCATGGCTCTTCCTGAGAACGAAACTCGTCGTATGACACAGTGTGACTGCGACTTAAGCAGAAGCCAGTCTTCGTGAAAAGCCATAATGATTGTTGCCGTTAAAATTAAACAGGTGCATGTGACGAGCATGGATCACTCAAAGATTTCACAAATTGTTTCCGTTAGCAAACAAATATGTATATTATTATTTGTTTCATCAATCTTCCATTTCTGCTTCTGGTTTTTGTCTGTTCTTTCATTATGTTTGAAATGTAAAAAATGAATAATCTGCTATTTATTAAGCACGTAATTGATAGTAAATTTGTTGTCGCACCTTATATACGTTTTCTTGTGCACTAAAAGAAAGTAGTCATTATGTTGTGTGTTTTCTATAAAAATGTTACATTGTGAAGAAAATCAGAGACGATACCGAAACTTTTCTCCAAAATTGAACAGGACTAGCCAAAAGTTGATATCACTTGTGTATTGACTGATGATCTGCCTGACAGCAGCAACAAAAGGAAAACGATATCCAAAAATAGCATTACTTGTGAATTGAATGAAAAATAGCTGGCAATTTTGGGCAAGTTCAGTTTTGGGAATAACTCAGATCCCAAATTTGTCAAACTCTTCAAATTGAAATCTGAGCACTGCCCTGTCTCTGAAATATCGTGACGTGTGTTTAGATGGTGAGGAGGATGACGGTAAGTTGATATCATTTCTTGTCACAGACGTGCTTTGAGAGACACACTGCGCTTCCTTTGTATCTCCGCTGATCTCACCTTATCTTAAACTGTACACGTGTTGACGTCGGCATTTTGGTTGACACCGTGGACTCGTTTCATTGATAGTGGGACTGTAGTGATTTTGGTAATTCGTCTGTCGTTTACACGAATGAAGTGTTGAGATTATTTTTCAGTATGAAAAGCTAATCTGGCTACGAATGGTCTGTTTTTACCATTAGATGCCATTTTATGCCAACTGTGCAGTACAAAATGCTATAAGGTTCGAATTTCCTAAGAAAGCAAATTTTAACAAACTGCAATTCCTTTCTCATGTGCTGCAATCCTTTTCTTACAAACATAATTCTTTTCTCATTAACTGCATAACGTTCCCCAGTGTTGAGACAGTTAGTGCCACCTGTGTGTCAATCGGGAAACAAAAAGTGGTTAAGGTAACGTTGGACTCTTAAAAATTTTCCAAATTTTGTCAACTTCAGAACATCTTATCTCAGAGATGGGTGATCAGATGCATATGGCCCCCATGGAAAGCAGTGTGAACTGATGGGGCTACCCTCATTGTAAATATTACATTAATAAATAATAATAAATAAATATGAAGTATACTACGCTTTATACACAGTTTTCCAAAATCCAGTTTGGAATTGTTTTTAAAATTTTCCACTTTTCAAAAAATTGGACTATTACAATTTTCTTGAAAAAGCTCGAAAAGTTGCAGAAAACAGAAATGAAATGATTCTGGAATTTCTTAGTGAACATTTATATTAAGATCATGTTAATACTGTGGTTTTGCTATCAACGTACCTTTACTTTTTGTTAAATTTGACTAACAAGATGTGGCCACGTGACTTAAAGGGAGGTCGATAAAAAGTAAAAAAACAAATTCTACAGACTTTCTACTTTTAGAAAATATATACTTAAATCTGTTATGCTTTTGTAAATAGTTGGCTCAATTCACAGACTTAAAGAACCTTAACAAGAGAAGAACTGAGTCTATGAGAATTGAATTACGGTTGAGAGAAACACTAACTGACTAAACCCTGTTGGAAAAAAATTGTGTTAATGAGAAAAGAATGCTGTTCATGAGAACAGCTTGCATCATTATCCTTGTATCCTCAAAGGTGAACAATTTCCAGTAATTATCAGCTTGAGTTGATTCTTCTCAAAGTCTCTGAAAAAAGTAACGATTCTGAATACTGTGATGTTTGATTCATAAAAATACGACAGTTTGTTTCTCTAATGTGAACCTCCTTCACTGAAAAAGGAAAGCAACCGGAATGAGATAAGCCGTGACGGTTGCACTCAACAAAAATATTGTGGTCAGAAAATGTTTTCCAGATTGTTTATGAAAAACAACTGTTTATAGATAATCACTATAGTCTCGTGTTAAATGAAAATACGTCAGAGGTGTCCAAATGCATGCCGTCTACATGATGAATGTTTCCCAAAGTGTCTGAGCTTAAGACCTAGCGTCTTGTCTTGTCTTGTCGTCGAGTCATTGCTTGTCTGAAGCGCTCCCAGTACATGATGTGATGTCATCAGTATCACCACTTGTGATATATTGTTCTTATGAAAGTACACTTAACAAAGGTCAGAGAAAAGAGCACTCTTTAGCCGTCTCTTCCTGATTTTAAGTCTGTACTCTCTTTAATTTTGCTCATAAATTGTTAAAATTACAATTCTTCAAAGACAGATTAAATGCTTAAAATTTTAAAATTTTGTTTAGCGATAGCTGTGCAAAGCATTTTGCTAAAGATGGAGTTAAGAAATTTCACAAAAGTTAATTCCGCGCATCCGCAATTTTCTGTGCTAAATTAAAAAGCATTTTATCACAGTCGCACATCAACAGGGAATAGAAGTCAAAGTAAGACTCCACATTACAATCCTTGTATGTACAAGAAGATTTTATTTTAAAGATTATATCTAGAGCACTGCGTTAAAATGTAAGGTTATGTAATTACATCCATGTTGTCCAGAATTACATACATATGTTACTGGAGTGGATATGACTCCATACGTGGTAAGCAAGACATTTGTAGAGTGCCATACATGACAACCATCAGAATGTTATTTGATGGAAAAGATGTCTTAAAAATATGATGAATAAATAACAATTTTGTTTATAGTCAAACTGGCATATGATTGCACTTAGTGTATGTGAGCCATATTGCATGGATTCTCTTTATAAGAAGTCAGTCTTATCTTAACATCTCAGCATGTTGTGATTGCCTCATCAGATCTCAAAGTCTCTTCCTGTTCCTTTATGAATGGCACTCTGTTATCCTATGTCTCGCGCAGTCTTCATGTGAATGACAAATCTTGTCTCAGAAATTTTGCATTATCTTTACGATTGACCGAGCGCATCTCAAAGTCTTTTGCATTTTCTGTTGACCTACTCCATCTCAACTGTTTTCTTTTTACGCTATCGCAGTACATTTATGAGCAGTCAATCACATTTCTGTATCTCTTGCAATCTTTTTTGTCAATAGCCAATCATGTCGTAGGTTTTTTACTAGTAACCACTAGCTTTTTGTGGATATACGAAAACTAAAGACTTGTGGGAAACTGTTCCCTTCACTGCAGACAAATTTTCCAAATTGCCAGGTGGCAAAAATGACTGATTTCCTGCAATAAGTCATCTTAGGCAAGCATAACTGTTGGAATCGTAAAAAGGTCCATGTGAAAGGCTAGATGCTAAGTGCCCTGAGCGACACCTGGTGACATGGAGTGTTATTATCTCTTTAGAAATTCAGAATCTGCGTAAGAAGGTAGTGACTGCAATCCGATCGAATCAACAGCTGGAGTCTGACCTTGACACTATGGACATCAAGATTGGCCTGTTGGTGAAGAACAGAATTACGCTTCATGTGAGTGTCATGTTGATAACAGCTGTCGTGATGTACAGTGACGTCAATACTTGTCTGTAAAAATGTTTTTCACGTCGTGCTGCGTGTGGGAAGCGAGTGTTTTGCGAGGGCTCAGGAATTTACTAGTCTATTAATAACAAAATGGCCACCAGTGATTGGTTGATGAGCTTGGAATGTTGAATTCTGAGATAGTGTAAGCAAAGATTTCTTGCTGCAACTTTATTGTTATGTCACGTGTCTACGGTACTCAGCCCTGGTCTGCTAGTTCTGTTGCAGCTATAGCACTTGCACTGTCATAACTAATATGGATCAATCATAGACGTTTACGCAGTAGCCCATGCATGACTTAATGTAACAAATCAAATGAAGTCACTTAAAGTCTACATTAAGTGTAACTGTGTATTAGCCATTAAATTTCTAACTGATGCTTATTAAATATTCCATTCCCTGAAGCTGTTTTTGTAATGGATTACACATCTGCTGTGCTGCGAAGGAAAAATCCGTCTGCTTCATTCCTTAAAGTATGTCACTGGTGAAAATTTCAAGATGTTTAGTCGTTTAGAAGTTGTATTTTATCATTCGTTTACAAACTCTGTTTCCAGGACGTCGTGTCACATGACATGAAACTCAAGCACTACAAGGATGGGTCTGCCAGGGTACAACAACAGAGGGGGCTGAGGGCACTCAGCAAGGAGAGTCGCGAGCGTGTCAATTCGTATCAGCACCTCTTTTACCTGCTACAGACGAATCCTACCTACCTGGCGAAGTTGATCTTCGAAATGCCTCACGATAGGTCTACCAAGTTTATGGAGTCCCTGGTGTTGACCTTGTACAACTATGGGTCAAACACTCGTGAGGAGTACCTGCTGTTGAAGCTGTTCAAGACAGCACTTGAAGAGGAAGTCAAGTAAGGGCACAGTGTTGTGTGATTGGTTGTTAAGGTGGTGCTGGATGGTTTTGATTGGTCGGTGGGTGGAACATAAGATGTGATTGGTTGATGGGGTTGAACAAGAAGTTGTGATTGGTTGATGGTGTGGTGCAGCACGATGCAATTGATTGATGGTGTTACGTAGTATAGTCTCATTGGTGAAGGAGCTGGTGCCATTCCTTCCGATTGGTTGGGGAAATGTCAGTATCTGAAGCAGTGTTGGTTATCTGCTTGGTGGTCAAGTGGCAGAGACATCTGTTGGTAGATGGGCTTAACTTGATTAACTTGGTCAGTGGTGTTGTTTCTGTAGATAGTCTATAGACGACACATTTTCTTTCAAACCTGATTTGCTGAGCACTACTTTCCAATGTGTTTTTAGCGACATTCGGATTACAAGTCCGGCCACCCCAGAACTGTGACGCCATTACCTCCCGCTCTTTTGAAACTACATTTAATTTCACATTTCCCCGTTTAAGCACATTAACACAATCTAGTAAATTTTCTAGATGGACTACTCATTGTATTTGCCTATTGCATATCTTAATACTGTTCATTTGCTTAATATTGTTTTAGGAGACTGTAAGTATTTCGTTAGTCTGTGATACATTAACTGCTTGCGTAGTACTGACCCTTAGATTGTTTTGTAATTCCCAGTGTATGATATTCATTAGTCATTAGCCATTTTTTATATATCAGGGCTTGGAATTTTTCCCTTTTAAGAGGATTTCCAGTTTCTTCTTGTTCCGTCTCTTTATTATTGTTATTATTATTATTATTTTGACTTTATGCTTGCAAAAACATTAACTTAAATCAGTCTAATCTTATAACACAAAAATATATTTCTATCACACAAGCCTATTTATTTGTTTGTGGAGCAATACATCACCTGGAAATTTTTCCTCTTGTTTGTCATTGATCATTCCAAGCCTTGATATGTGTTTGATCGAAACGTTTTCCTTGTTGTATGACGTGCTTATAGTGATCATGTGCAATGTTACGCTGTAACTCATAACGACTTAAGATTATAGTGTGCTGTATGTTTACGATTACATAGTCTTTTTTAGAACATCAATTTTAGGAAAAAATTACGTGATTGATTCTGGTCTGCGCCCGACTTGTGAAACCTGTGCCTCACTTTTTAAAGAAAAAATGCTCACCCGCATCATTTCAGCAATTTTTTTCTCAAAAGTCACTCAGGCACTTCTAAGCTATTTTTTTTAATGAATTCAATTGGCAACTCGGCAATAATCCCTTCTTTCACGGCCTTACCTTGTCTTGGTTTTGACTCGCGACGGTTCCCCCTGCGACTTTCCCCCTCCCACTGTCAACAGAGGGCACTCATGCGTGTCATTGCTCTGCTCCAGCTGACAAAAGAGAATAAAGGTGCTGCTGGAAATTAATGGAATCCGAATATATTTTGGGTGGCATCGGGTGACTTTTTGTTTTTGAAAATTATTGGATATCTACAAAATACTGTATGACGGCATCACTTATCAAGAAATCTGCAAACTAGAATCAATTTTGTAATTTTTGTTCTGATGCGTCAAATTAACTTCATTATCTAATGACAACTCTTGAGGCGTTGGGTTTTCCAATAATGAATCATATGACAGCTGTCGTTATCGGCAACGCAACCAAAATATAATGTTCATTAACAGGTTAACGTTCTTGACGATATTTTTTCGTTTTGTCACTTCTTCAAGCATTTTGACGAGAGAAAATATAAATTAAAATAGATGACAAGTTAATCATTGTTTGAGATCTTGCACTACTTTTAGGCAAAGTTTCGATTTGGTGACTTGGTATTTATCTTTAAAGATAAATTTGTTTTGCTTTTCAAACAGGTCTCTAGATAGAAGGCACTTAAGTTTCTCATTCCAAGTTCTCTTTAGTGCATGTTCAACTCCCCCTTATATCCAGTCATGCTTTATAGTTGACCTTTGACCTGATAGCACCCATCGTTTTATTGGTCGGTTAGAGGCAATCACACTGTTTATTGAATGAAACTGCTTTGCATAAGCAACTGATCCAAGGTCACCTGGTGTGGTGAGCATGAGAACCATTTAATAAGGATCAGTTACAAATTTTTGTTTACTTACCTATTAGGCCCTTTGATCACAAATCAACATCTGAGTCATATTTATTTCAAATCTAACTCATTGGTATGCACTGTATGGCATTTCACAAGCATGTGATTTCGGCGCAACTGAATACCATCACAACCATTGGGACACAGGATGCCTTGCTGTTTTGTGAAGGCCACCTCCTGGACTGTTTGGTCTTCATCCTTTGCCTAATTGCTTTTAAACCCATGTCTGGTTCCTTTCTTGTGATAGGTTATGGTCTTAGATGGTAGTGAGGTTTGTGTTGAAGTACCGTTCAGGCCACCTACAGTTCACAGACGGAGATTCTTTGTAAAACAACTTTTTGTTTAAAATTTTTAGGACAGTTGAATCAAAGATTTTAAAAAATATTCATTCTCTTGATGATCATTTTCCTCAAACTTCCATTAGTTAAGTTTGTGAGACATTTAAGTTAATTGCTCACTACCACGAAGATCTGACAGCAAGTTTGAAATCCATCCATTACGTATAGCCCTCATCTGAGACACAAACATACATGCGCAGTCACTCAGTATTGAGGCAAAAATCACCTTCGAGCTTTTACTTGACAGATGTATTAATTAGCTTGCCATGAAGTGAATGCTGTTTGTCATAGTCCGTGCTGCATGACTTAATAGAAGTGACACCTGTTGCTCATTGTAAGAACTAGAAGTATGTCTTGTGCATTTTTGATGTGATTAACCAAAGCTGCAGATTTCTAACTGTTGTCATGAGTTATAGCAATGCATTATGGGTAATTATGTTGTAGAGGCTCTGTTTGTCGAGGGTGGTGATTTTTGGTAATGTTGGATCTGTTATTGATTGACTATTATTTTTTCTGAGAAGAATAATTGATAAAATTCAGTGAAGAAACAGCAACTGTTATGACAGGTTTACTATACAAGCCCGTCACACTGTGTTCTAAACTGAAATTTGTTCACCATACTGTTTACTTAATATGAAAATTGTGTGAAGTGTCCTAAACTTCTCAATAAACAGGAAATGTACTTAACTCCTCAGTCTTAGTCCTCCTTGCCCTAAGCTGACCGTTTCTCATCGTCTTGTTTCACTTTAGTTCACGTGTTGAAACCATGACAGACATTGTAACAGGAAACCCAATGGTGGTGAAGATGGTGGTTGGGTTCAACAGGTAATGAAACAGTCGACGTAAATACTGATGTCATTTTGTTGACACTTGATTTCATTACTAGTAGGTGTATTACAGACAAGTTCCAGAACTTTGTTGTAATAAAATGTAAATACACTAAGCTTAATGCTCCCTGGGTTATATATATTTTTACTGTAGTGAAGTCCATGTTAACTTCATTTGAATTGTCAGGAGTAAATCTACTGTACACTGAACTGTTGACGTATTTCAACAACGCAAATTTGGATTCAAACTTTTAGTAAACTAATTTTTAAATTTTGCTTTAAACACCCACCAGAAATCATTCATATTTTTGTGGTATACCATGATTTTCATCGGAGACTTCTCTGTTTCAGGAATGCACGTGGTCAGAGCTACCTGCGTGAGATGTTGAACCCACTGGTCAAGTCGGTCATGGATGACCGATCACTCAAGATCAATACCAACCCGATAGAGGTGTACAAAGCCTGGGTTAATCAAACAGAGTCTGAGACTGGACAGGCCAGGTGAATGGACAAAGGATTTTGTGACTCTAATTTCTACCTAGCATCACTGACTGGGATAAACATTTAAATTGAGTTCAGATGAATTGAGAATTTTTTCAGCATTTAATGAAATGAGTTAGCCTTGGATACTATGTTGGAAATGTGGTTTATGCTTGATGCGAAGTCCCCTGGTGGCCAGTTTGTGAACTAATATGAACATGTTTGATTGTAACCCATGCAAGCTGCTGTATAAACTATATAAAGTGAACTAGCTTTTGACTTGGGCCACTTACAATTACTAAACTGGTCCCGGGTCATTATTCCTTCGTAGGACGAGAAGGGATTTCTGTGTTTGGGAAGAACTGACAACGTAAAATGACAAGATTGGGTGAAACAAACTGAAAGTGGATTTGAGTAGTAACAAACTGTCAGTGTTTCCAAAGCCTACAAATCACTTCAAATTTCATAAGAAACACATTGATACTAGTGACAGGAAGTGGCCTAAAACAAGTTTTTGCCAGGTGGTACGTTAAATATTAATAGCCCTAAGTATTTTTTCCAACTATTTGTGACAGGTTTAAGTTGGTGTAATATTGGAATCAAAACTTACAACTCATACCTCAGATTGGTATAAAGTCAAAAATGAAATTCCACAGGTTCTCTACTTTCAGGAAATAAGTACTTTTACTGAGTTGCAATCTATAGTTTTGTAAATATTTGGCTGAATATATATAAAGTCTTACGTAACCTTAAATTATTAAATTTCCCCTTCCTGTTACAGTGGTTTGCCATATGATGTAACCATAGAGCAGGCTCTCAGTCACGAGGAGGTCAGGAAGAGGATTGACCAATCGGTACAGGAGTTGAGAAAGACGACGGATAAGTTTCTGCAGCACATATTGCAGTCGTTGGATAAGATACCGTACGTGTTCTGTTTGTGTTTGTGTTTGTGTTTGTGTTGGATCAGTTAAAGTAGAAATTGCTGAAATAGATCGAGTAAGCGGCCCGTTGGAGTAACCGAAGAATTAAGGAGGAAATGTGGCCTTGTGGGATAAGTTCCGTTTCCTTTACTCAAGGTCGTGGGTTCAAGTCCTACTGGGGCACACTGCTAGACACTTGAGTCAGGTTTCTAGCACCCCAGTTCAGTTTCAACTAATAGCATATAGTTAACAAAGCATAGAAAAGGTTCCAGGTGATCAGTGCACTGGGCCCACCTTAGCGGCCTGTGCACGTCTGGTACAACGCGTAGCAGACCGCCTGCAGTGATTTTTATTAATTTAGGAACTCCATGACGTCGATAGTGTAGTGATGTGAGTCTCAAAACACATTGAAACAGTAAGAACAGGCATTAATTGAAGCATTTTGCACTTATTTGTGTTTTGTGACTCAACATAACAAGAGCTCAAATAAACAACAAAACCATTCGTTAGACTTTCTGGCTCATTTCTGGACCACTGTGTTTACGACAAACATTCAAACTGAGGCATGCACTCTGATTCCCAGACACGGATTTCTGTGTGCCAGTCATCATCCTTTCACATGGCCAGTCTGCTCTACAGGTGGCGCTGTGGTAGGAGTTGTGTATCATCTGCTCTATAGGTGGTGCTGTGACAGGCTGTGTATCATCTGTTACCAACTTCTCTGTTCCAGTTATGGCATGAGGTATATTGCTAAGGTGATGAAGAGTGCATTGGAAGCAAAGTTTCCGGAAGCTGTGGAGAAAGATATTCTTAAAGTATGATTATTTTTAGTTTTGTATTAATATTTAAAGGTGTTAAACACCATACAATATTTTGGGCAGCACATGATTTGATGTTTAGTAATAATTTGATTTAGTAATTTCTCGACTAAAATGTTTAAAAATTCTGTCGGTGGTGCAGTTTGTGCAGTGGGTGCTGTTAGTCATCACTCAATCGTATTTAGCAAATTTTAAACATCAGCAGCAATACGATATTTCTAAAATTGGCAATTTCATGAGCTATTTTTGCCCACAGTTACTGATGTATGTCCTAATATCAATGAGTATTAGAATGTTTTTTGGGCAGCAATTTTTTAAGATGTTTTTTTTTAAGATATGTTTTTTTGAATATTTATACATGTAACAGCATACCTTGAATGTTGGTCTCTGCATTTGGCAGCAGTCGGATCTTGTTTTAGATATCACTTTATACAATATTCCCAAGCTTAAGGTTATAAGAAATTAAACAAATTGGAGAGGCTATCAATTGAGGTTTATCAATGCCTTCTAAACAGAATGGCGTTTTCAATAGAGCATGACTCGTCTTAATTGTTGATTCTTTTAGTAAATTATAACTGTACAATTCTTTGTCTTCAGATTGTGGGTAACTTGCTGTACTACCGGTACATCAACTCGGCGATTGTCTCCCCTGATGCCTTCGACATTATTGACATAAGTGCCGAGAAGAAGACACTGACTAACGATCAGAGAAGGAACCTTGGCTCAATTGCCAAAATACTTCAGTTTGCTGCCTCTAACAAAGGGGTAATTCTCTTTTGCCTGACCTTTATTGATGAAGCAATTTTGCTGTGCTTGTTTTGTAAATATGACAAATCACTGCTATCAGTCACTCTTTGGTGGCCTTGTGATGTTCCTGTGACCATCTAGTCACTGCTAGCCTTTTGTTGGAGCTGGCTGTGTCGGTGGGGTCAGAATGGTTCTAAAATTTCTGAATCGTGCTTTGCTTGCACTTGCGAATTCGATTGCATAAAGCGACCATTTCTACCCTGATGGTCAGTAAAATGGGGAACTGTATTCAATTTGGTTTGTTTGAAAATTTTGATTTTGGATGCATATTGCATTAGTTGACGCATCCGACTATACTCATTGGTGGCTGATTGAAATTTGAACAACAACTATGTCAGGCATGTCAAGCATGTTTCTCTAGAAAGAGTAACATCTGTTGTAATAGTTTGTTTTACATGGGCTCATGACCAACCAACTACTCGAAATTTGACTCCAAAATTGACCAATTACATCGCTTCAAACATGAAAGTATACCCAAAGCGTGCTACGCCATTGGTCAATTTTTTAGTCAAGTAAAGTTTGGCAGTCACTAGCCTAGGTCCTTTCTAGTGCATTCAAAGTGGTTATAAATAATCGCGTTACGTCCAACTTTCATAATCCTTACTCAGAATGAGGATAGAATTCTGGACTTGCAAAGAACTGCATGCGTACAATGACACGCTGTGACAAGTCAAATTGTGGTGCTTGGTCTCAACCAATAACACGCCACGACAAGTCAAATTGTGTTGCTTGGTCTCGACCAATAACACGCTGCGACAAGTCAAATTGTGGTGCTTGGTCTCAACCAATAACACGCCACGACAAGTCAAATTGTGCTGCTTGGTCTCGACCAATAAGACGCTGTGACAAGTCAAATTGTGCTGCTTGGTCTCAACCAATAACACACACTCTGACAAGTCATATTGTGTTGCTAGGTCTCGACCAATAAGACGCTGTGACAAGTCAAATTGTGTTGCTTGATCTCGACCAATAACCCGCCATGACAAGTCAAATTGTGTTGCTTGGTCTCGACCAATAACACGCCATGGCAAGTCAAATTGTCCTGCTTGGTCTCGACCAATAACACGCTGTGACAAGTCAAATTGTGCTGCTTGGTCTCGACCAATAACATACTGTCGGTTCTTTCAAGCCCTGAAATCATTTCGGCATTAAGCAACAACTTGCAACCAATTTTAAAACTTTAAGTGCTCTAAATCACATTTTGTGATGGAAGGCGGGTTTTTATTACCACTTTAACTACTTTCTGATTTGTTTACTTTTGACTAAGTTGCATCTTGTCTTAGCATGTACGTAACATTTGTTTGTCGTTTCACAACAAACTAGTGCTCGCACTACTAATTGTGCCGTGTGTGGGTGAATCTGTTTGGACACTGGAAAAATCCCGCTGATTACTATTCCACAGTTATGGTTTGCTTCTCCTCCAGGGTGGAATAGTCCACAGATCTGTTGATCTTCCTGGGGAAATGGAAATTTGCCCAAGCGGAACATTTGCCCTGACTTAATAAAATCTACTCAGGCAGAATAGTAATCTGACAGTGTCCTGACGGAATAGAAATCCAGTAAGCGGAATATCTGCGTAGACTTAGTAAAAGTCTACCCCGATAGTCACCTAGGTCCCATTTCATGGAAACTGTCTTAAGACTTATGACATGAGCCCAAAAACAAGTCAAGACCAAAAATCGGGCTAAGTTAAGACCGAAAGCGAAAATTCAGGAAAGAACGTTTCATTACACTAAGTCCATTTTTGGTCTGGAGTCTCAACTTAGACCGAAATTAAGCAGGGTTTTGGCATAGGTGAGCATTCGCCACCTGTTGCGAATTCAAAAAAAACTTAAGAGATCTGATGTGAAATACGGTTACTAGAATGAGCTTGGCCTGGAAACTTTAAGTGGGGATTTATTTTCAACATTTTGGGTACAGCTGGGATCTCGCTTGCTTGAGAACACCCCGATATGGCTGGAAAATATCATTTTATGCGTGCTGATAAATGGCACTGCATTGTCTCTACGGTCTTTGCCGCTTCTCGAATCGAAGGCAGGTGATCTTCAATTTGACATTGTTTAGAGACATTAGATTGTGAAAAATATCGATGAAATTTGTTCCTCAATAGTTTACAATGATAATAGTCCTAAATTTTGGTGATTTGACCAAATTTCAATCTTAAGCCTACTCTGTATCAGGTTAACTTTTAGTCCTAGGTTAGACTGACTTAAGTCTTAAATTTTGGTCTTAAGGAATTTCGTGAAATGGGTCCAAAACATTTTGGTCTTAAGTTAGCCCAATTTCAGTTAAGACAGAGGTTCATGAAATGGACCCCAGCCCAGACAGAATAGTAAGCTGCCTAGATGGAATAATAATTTGCCCAGACAGAAAAGCAAAATGCTTAATCTTTCTTTAGGCAGAATAGTAATTTGCCTAGCCAGAATACTAAAAAGTACTCAAATGTCCTAAGAGTGACCATAGGATTTCAATACTTAGATAATTTGACAATTTCTCTCGTTAAGGGCAATGTGAACATTTATCCTACATTGACCACGTTCTGATTTCTCAGAAACTGTTCAGAAAAGTCTGTGGTAAATATTCAGTCTTCAATGAACATTCCTCATTTGCCCATGCCTCGTGACGTGTAATGCCGTAGAGATGTTCTGTTTGTAGCCAGCATGTGTTTGTTGTAGTTTGGAGGAGAGAGTCAACATTTGGCCTGTCTAAACTCCTACATACGTGAGGCACATGACAAGTTCAAGTAAGTAGCCCACGCATGAATTCTGTAAACTTAAGGAACTCTTAAAAATGTAGCATCACACAAGACTCCATGAGATATTGCCATGCATTACAACTAAAGCATGTGATAATGTTAACTTTTTGTGTTAGTGTCTTAGGTCTACTATACATAGCACATGTGACTCTAGGATTAACAATAGTCTGATTGTCTGATTTGGTAGTGATCATTCACTCACTAGTAGCACTGAGTGAGATATTCAACATTCTACTAAAGCATTAGAGAGTCTGTTTCACAGTCTCTTTTACCTTGTCAGTAGATAGGTACAAGACATTAGAGGCAGTCTATTTCACGGTCTCTTTTACCTTCAAGTTGTCAGTAGATAGGTACAAGACATTAGAGGCAGTCTATTTCACGGTCTCTTTTACCTTCAAGTTGTCAGTGGATAGGTACAAGACATTAGAGACAGTTTGTGTCATAGTATATTGTACCTTGTCAGTACATAGGTACAAGACATTAGGGACACAGCCCAGTTGATTTACATGGCTTCAATCAGTTGAGATGATGATTAATTTGTTCACGTAGCAATTTGCATAGAAGTATCCTTGTTAGTGATAAAGAGGACTTTTCCATCTGTCATGCCCATTGGGTTTGGTTTTTTAGGAATTATTTCCGTCTAGCGTGCGATGTGGAGGAACCTGAGGCACGATTCAACGTAGACGAGTTCACGGACGCTACCATGGTAACCAAGCCGGTTATTTACATATCAATCCAGGAAATCGTGGACCTTCATCAGGTATGGCAAAACTTAACTCTATAAAGTGTTCATGGAAAGTTTGAGGAAAATGACTAGTAGTGAAATTGTTGAGCTAATCCCGGCGGTGATTTATTTTTAGTATTAGGAATAAATTTGATTGAAACATGTTTCTATTGTTGATTTTGAAGTATATGCATCTATCTTTGAGTAAATTGTCAGTAAGACATACTGGAGTTTTTTGCAGATAAGCCCAGGGCATGTATTCAAAAAATGTCAGTTTAGGGAGTAAAAGTCAAATCCAAATATAAGCTCATACTGTAGTGTACCGTAATGTACTGCTCTGTACTTATTGTACTGTGAGTGGAGCACAGTACATTGTTGAACTGTCAGTACAGTACAAACACCAAGTGTAACAATTAAACTAGTAAACTGTATTTCACTGACATTCGTTGCAGTTCAGTGAAGAACAATAATTTTAAAAATAATTGACAATTTACATTTTTCTAGATTTATTTAGTATTTTTAAACAGATTTTTATCTCAAGAGATTTATTTGTTGTATCATTTCTGTTTTATGCATTGCTTTAAAAATTTAGAAAATCCTACATTTGATAGCTAATTATGCAAAAGTGGGACATTTTAAAACCAGTTCGAGAACAGTGCATAAAGCACGCGTTTCACTTGAATCCGGTCTGCTGCATCTGAGGTATGAGATTCCAACGTTCGCCAAATTTGGACATTTCTTCTAGGATTTCTCATAGCCTTAACCAAATACAGTTGTTAAGCTAAACATCTACAGTACATTACATCTACAGTATATTACATCTACAGTTCTACAGTATATTACACCTACAGTATATTCTACAGTTCTACAGTATATTACACCTACAGTATATTCTACAGCTCTACAGTATATTACACCTACAGTATATTCTACAGTTCTACAGTATATTACACCTACAGTATATTCTACAGTTCTACAGTATATTACACCTACAGTATATTCTACAGTTCTACAGTATATTACAGCTACAGTATATTTCCAGATGAGTATAGTGCTATAATGTGAAGTAGTTTATTGCAGGATTGAATTACAGTGCAGTAAAGAGAGAACATTAAAATTGTCTTTATCAGCTTATTTTCTCTGCAATAATCCGCATTGCATTCAAATTCTAGCCCAATGACTGCAGGGCAGCTGAGAAAAACTAATGTTAACAAACAAAACAGCAATGTTTACAGTATGGGGTATAGCATGTTGTGAAAATACAGATCCCAGCCGTGGGTTTATGCTTTTGGTTGTATTGAAATGCAGTTAGCGGTTTAAACCAATCACTTCTAACTTACTGTGTTAGCAGCCGAAGTCAATAGAGACCCTTGAAAATGCTTCCTCCTCCAAAAAGTCTAATTGACAACAGGACAGGTAATAGTAACATGATCCGTAGGTCCTCTGTAGGTTCGAGGCGCTGTGGGTCAATTGATCCATATCCTCAGTTCAAGAAAATGATTCGTGAGCCTGGTACAATGTTGCAAAAAAACAATAGAACCCAAGTACATTGCAGTTTATTGAACCAGATTATTGTAGGGTGAACTCTGTCACGTGGCATTTCATATATTTTGTTCATTTCCAGTTGCTGTATGAGCATCAAGATTCTATCGCCATAGATGAGAAGGATCCATTGCATGAGCTCATGGAGGACCTTGGTGATGCGCCCTCTATTGAGGAGTTGGTCGGTGTGTACTAGATTTTGATTACTGAACATAGCAAAATGACAAATAATGGGCTGAGGACATGAGTCAAGATGAAATTGAATTTTCTTGGTTTCGAAAATCAGGACATGGTCAATTTTACTGTTCATTATATTTCTCAAAATACCAGCCACTGTCATAGTGGCTGGTATTTTGAGAAGTATTGTGTGTTTTGTAAGACAAAATCGACTTAGCAGTTCCTAAAATGGTCGAAACAGACGTTGACGTAATGTTTTTATGCATCACTCAGATGTGTTATGTCATTCTGAATGATCGTTTGTCCTTTAACGAAAACCTTGAATTTGGAACAGCCCATATAGGTTATTTCTAAAATTTGGTGCAAGCTCCATCTTTGAGCAAAATAATTAGTTTTCACCGTCCCAAGCTGGAGAATTTTGTAACCGTAGTTGTGCGATGTCAACAGAGATTCATGTGCAGAGTGTGGTCTGTTTTAAAAGTCATGCGGAGCGTAAAATAATCAGGGGCGAGTTTTCCTTCGTCTTAAAATTCCTAACTGACTTTAACGTGCCTCGTCTTTGTGCGTTGTAGGTGAAGTTGAGGTGGGTGACGAACAAATGCAAGAACAGGCTCGGGCACAGATGGCAAAGATCGAGATCTCCCTGACTCTCACCAACAAATTTGAGGTGCCAGACGATGATAACAGTGACCTCAAGTCCATGTTGATCAGGTAATATCCAGCGTTATCTGTTATTTAATAGAAGGGTGCTGGAGGGTCTGC